>JBAJNP010000337.1:0-97018 GCA_036877545.1 Yasuhikotakia modesta
AACCTCACACCTCTCCATTAAAGAGCCCTGAGTGAGGACGGCTAAAAGGATTAACCTCCACATGCTGCCGTCTCCAAATCGATACACCAGGAATGCTGCAGAATATTGCTGTATCTCTATGACTTTCACAGCAAATACCCAACAGCTGATGTATGACATCAAAACAATGACAATATTTAGATATTTTAGATATACCTATGAAGAAACAAGAAAAGAATTGTTGTACTTGAGACATTGTTGTACTGAAAAATGTGGTGGTAGTGCCCTCACCTGACTGGTCTACAAGCTAATAAGCTATTGATCTACTGAGTCCAAGTTTTATTATTAAACAGCATTACCAGGCCAGTCCACCGGCAAGACCAAACCATCAATAATCAGAACTAAAAAAGGAGTTTATCAAGACAAAGCCTTGTCTGAAAGTCTGTATATGAATGTTATATAATGTTAAGCCTTGTGTAGTTTGAATATTTTGGTACTTTAAAAAGGGATTTTAAGTTTGAAGGGGTGTGTGCCTTACCCAATGCTTAACTGGGTGTTCTGAGTGGTTGCTAGGCAGTTCATGTGTGGTTGCTAAGGTGTGCTAGGTGGTTTGCTGGAGTATTCTGGGTAATTGCCAGGGTATTGCTATAGTTTTGCCAAGGGCATTGCTAGTTTAGGTCATTGCTAGGTTTTTCTGAGTGGTTTCCAGCATGGTCTGCTGAGTAGTTCAAAATAGTCGGTTGCTATGGCAGTTCTGCGTGGTTTCTGGTGGTGGCTAATTTGTTATAGGCTGCTATAATGTTTCTATGTGTTTTTTAGGATGTTGCAAGGTCAGTCATATATAGATGACAGTTGTTGAACAACAACACTGCTTAAAAAATATGGTTAACCCTGCTACCATTATTAACAACGTCTGATATCGACTGAGCACAACCTCCATGGGTTTCAGTTGTCTGTGCTAGACATACTCACCTGACTAATAGCAGAGCCATGGGGGAATCTTAGCAAGCAGCAAACTAATGGATTGTGTGAATGTGGATAACCCACTTTGTGCATCTGATTACGATCAAATAAAGCATCTCTCATGATACAATCAAATGATTATGTTAGCTCCACAATGACCTGTATAGGAATATGTCTCTACCCCATGGTAACAGCTTATGCATAAAGATGGGTAAAGCAATATGCTAGAAATTTCATCAATGAGGACAAACAAAGTGTTCCTGGAGTGCAGACATTAGGCTGTCTCACAAAGTTTTCAACAGCTCTATCAAAAAAGGTTAAATAATCAAAACCTACTACTGAGTGTGAGAACCTCTTGCTTGACCTTCAGACTGGGGTCAATGATGTTCAAATGCTAAACACTGCATGTTCATATCTATACCCTGGTGCTGTTTTCGAACATGCTGGGTTTAGAAGGTTCCCAGCTGGACAGAATTAGCTGATTCTGTCACTTGCTTTAAGCCTCTAGAACAAAAACAACTTAAAAGTGAACTGTGTAATTTCTGCAATACTTGCAGCACAACTGCCATCTTTCAGAATTGGCAGACTGGGTTGCACATGACAGTAACTTAACTACTGATTAACTATAAGTTTGTCTGAACTGTGAAATATATGTGAAATATAATATGTGACATTTTAAAGCTTTTTAGAGTTTTTTTGTCATTAGATGTACAAAATGACACACTTTAGCTTTAGAAGTGGACCAGATTTGAACTACACTGAATGATGAATTATTTATACATTTTACAGGTGAAATGTGCAATTGCTGGGCCTTTTTTGGCAATAAACAAAATACAGACTGGTTGTCAGAGCAAGCCATGAAATTTATAATAAAATTAATATGTTTGCTGTTGCTAAGACATAATTGTGGTAAGTTATAGATGTTAAAGTACAGTTTTATCAGAACAATTAGGCTTCAGCAGGATTTTTCTCTATCATGACACATTTTCAAAAATGGCCACTGGGTGCTCCAAAACACAATTTTTGTAAACAAATGACCACAGGTCTAGACATCTGCATCTGTGTTAAATGATAACAGATATCAATAATAGCTGACAATCACTATAGATGTGAATCAGTGTAAATGGCAGCAGTGATAAGCAATAGACAAACTACTGAAATTGAAATCTAAATTTTTGTCCTTATAATTTACATAATTACCCATATATTGCAGTCACATCAATAATAAAAATGGTGCAGCTATTTAATTCTTATGTTGTTTCAAAATCATATGATTTGAATCTTTAAATAATATTCTGGCCACACTTTCCCTAAAGGTTGACAAAATGACTCTGGGAGTTATTACTAGTTTCTTGAATATCAAGATTGTGAAACATACATGTTGATAAAAAGGTATAGCCTGAACTTGCTGTGGAAGTGTCTGCCAAATGGATAAATGTAAACGTATTCACTGATCATTGTCAAAATCACTGTTTCTTATATATGCATATTTTTTTGGACCACTGGAACCCTGCTGACCAAAAGACCAAAAAAACCAACGTGCACAAAGGGGGAAACTAGGAAAATGAAAAAGGTCTGAGGTTGACAGGAAATGTGTGGATGAGTGGCACTTGTCACCACCCAAGTGTTGTTTTATTCATCTGTCTCTGAGGGACAAAGACCCATGTGCTGCTTTTTCAAGGCCTCTGTCTGTGTATGTCTCTCTCTGAGTAAGCCAACGGGGGCGTCAGACTTTTTTCTAAACCTGATGAATAACAGTGTATTGGCAGGGTGACAGAGCAGAACTATGCACGCAACAAAGGCCTAAATCAATTAACTCTCAAGATTGCAAACAACAAAAGGAATTCTGTCTCTGAAGAGACTGCAGCTAATGTCTTTTGACGAAGAAGTGCTTAATCAAATTAACCTGCATCTATACTCTGTATTTAAAACTCCAGGACAATAAAAGCAAAATTAGTCTTATAAAGCCAAAAGAACTCCCAAACAAGGTATCTAAAAAATAAATAAAAATAAGTGCTTTTGCTAAACTGATCTAAATAAAGTATTCTCTGATTAAAATGAAAAAGTTGTTTTTTGCCTAATTGTTTTGAGTGGTTGCTAGGTGGGTTCTGCAGTGTTAGAGTGTTCTGGGTTGTTAATGGACCGTTTTCTTTAGTCACTAACTCTCTGAAATTCTGTGTCCCTAGATATAGCTGAGGCCCCTCCTGTTATGTATACCTTTGTGATTTTATGTGCTTTAGCCACCAAAGCCATGAATTATGCCTAAGAATAACCTCTGTTATATTTATCTCCACAGAATGTGCATTGTCCAGGTCCTACCTTTACATGTAGGCAGTGCTTTGTCCCATATAGGTTTCCCATCAGCCCCAATGACGCAGGTGAGAGTGGGCGGCCCTGCAATGGTGTAACCTGACTCACACTGATACGTCACTGTAGATCCCAGTTTGTAATCCATTCCCATCCTAGTTCCATTCATAATGTTCCCAGGGTCAAAGCAGGCTTCCCTTGGCTTTTCTGTAAAGTTGAAATATAATAAAAATATTGAGGTTAGAAGATATAGCCTCTGACATGTAATCACTAACAGTACACTGCTATGCAACAAAAACAACCATCAGCTACAAATAGCATTTCAGAATTGAGGTAGTAGATGTGCTTTATTGTAAATAAACTACGGTTACTCATCATCTGTTTTACTGTAACAGTAACAGTTTAGTAGGGAAACGGGGAGACAGAAAATTGTGGAGCAGTAACATGATTACAGTCTCTGCTTTGGTAGAAGATCATGTTCCAGGTGGCCTTACTATAACATTCAGCAGTTCACCTTTCTAGCAGAAGCTGCAACCATCAGGTGCCATTGTGTACTTTTGGGGCTCTATGTGCCAGCTGAGCAAATACCACTGAGATGAACAAGGACGCTAACGGATGGCCATTCAGTTTTCCCTGCTAACAATTTTAGGTTGTAAACCTTAACGTTCCTTAAAGTTTAAAAAAATATTTTGAATGTTCCAGAATACATTTTTTAGACATTTTGTAATGTTATGAAAGATGCTGTGTTTGAAATTCCCCCATATAAAATAGTAGTGCACTATTTGAAGGGAAAGCCATTTGTTATGGTGTACTAATTATTGTACTAATGTACTAATTATTGAAAGCACTCATTCAATCCTATGATGCAGTGCAATAACCAGTTTACAAACAATGTAAATTCAGGTACCTTCAGTGTCTGAATTTGTTCACTTGTCCTGATTAACCTCAAGGAGACTTCAAGTATAACTGAAGGCAGGACTATAGCTGCCAAATTAAGCATCTTCTGATGTGACTGACCAGACATGTGTGACAGCTCTAACGCATTAAGGGCATGTGGGTTGCTGTGGCAGTGTGGCTTATTTTTACTTGGAGCGATGAAAATATTGTTTGCACAGAAACAATATCAAATGGCCTACACATTAAAAAACAACAACAAAAAAACAGACAAATGAAAAATACACCACCACACTAGTATTTAAATTAAACCATCCTTGTCCCCCAAAAATTAATCAGATGCACAAAAAAATCTTGCCATATCTTGCATTTCCCGCCAGCCATTGGCAGGGCCCAAGAAAGTGATATAGCGTAACAGAGACAGAGAAATTAGGTGTAAAAACAGAGCAGACCATGCCGTTAACTGGGCATCATGAATTAGAGCCAGTGCGCACCAGGGGAAAGGCAGGTGAGCATGGCAAGGTGGCAGGAGACTGTCTCTGTCCTTCTGGCATCCGACACCAGGAGAAGGACAGTTGGAGAAAAATCCGGAAGTGGTGCTTGGAGATGCTGCCAAACAACTTGACAGTTAACAGCTCTCTGCCTGTGCTTCAGGGACCTGACAAAGTGGGAAGGAGGTTGGGAGATTCTATCTGCAAAATTGCAAGTGTGCAACACAATCTCCCTTGTATTTCTGCAGCAACAGAGGGATTAGAAGTGCTGCTGGGTTGTGCCACACAGCCTCAAGATATAGCCACTGTCACAAACATTTTGAAACATACATTGGCCCCATAAAAATAAATCTTGATAAGCCACTCTTTCAAATGTATGTATATTGTTGCATTAGATTAGATTAATTTGTATTTAAAAAAGCGCAAGCAAAAAATGTAAACAAGCATTGCACAAAAATGATATTTAAAAAGATTATATCATATAAACTATAAATCTGTTTTTTTAAATGAAGAGAAATGTCAAAGTTTCAAACTGTTTGTTGCCATTTTAAACACATATGCATTACTTTATTCAACAGAATGCAAAAGACATTTTAAAGACAGCATTTTTTCCCACAATAGAAGTCTATGATCCCCATTGGCTTTCTGCATATGAATAACTAAATATTCCAGCTAATGTTGTCTCCTGCAGAGAAACAGAATAAGAGTGAAGAGTGAATTGAGTGAACTGTCTCTTTAATGTGTTGTGGTTAATCTTCTGGGACACCTGTGTGAGCTTGATGGATACTGACATCATACATCCATTAACAATCACCTTGATGATCATGAGACTAAAGACCAATGCAGAAATAGCTTAGAGAGAAGGGAAGTTCGCTAGCATCCAGAACTATGCATTGTTTGCTCAAAGATGTGACTTGGTTCGATATTCTGTTGTTTTATTACTTTATAACAATCAATCAGACTTTTTAGTAGCTTAAGGTCCAAATCCAAATTTTGGGGGAGGCTTTAGATAATGTTTCTCTGTTTATCAAGATGCAATGTTTATCCTCAAGCTACGAGTCCCTTTTGAACTGTAATATTCCCTTATTTGTTTTTTTCTTTTTTCACTTAGTAAGTGAGTTAATAATTGTGCTTACTGGTGTGTGATGAACAATAGCAGATAGAAGATTGGTTTTATATAAAGGAAAACAGTGAGCGGATGAATATACAGACCTAATTAAAAGAATATATAACAACAAAGAAAAAATACTCCATTTCATTGTCATACTTGACACATTCTAATTAAAGGCAGAGTGAGACTGAGCTACATTTTTGTGTCTTAGAATAGAAAATGTTGTTGCAGTGCAAAGCCAACAAAACAAAGTAAACAATGATATAATCACACTCAGATCCAATCTTCTGAGACGAAAGGTAAACGGATACCAATGATTCTGCCAGGAGAAAACTAAATAGGTTTTGCTTTATACTGTAAAAGCAACTGTTAGTTTAGGGGTATCAAATTATACATTTACTTTAAAGCCAGGGACCTTGTAAAACATACACATCAATAACATCTACTTTCTTGTGTGGGGCCAAGTTTATGAACTGATGTAATGTGGGTAGTCATGTGGTCAAGGATTTTTAGGCAAACAGTTTTTATAGTCTAGCTGTAATAAACTGTCTGAAACATTTCATTTCTCATAAATGATATGACACTTTGGGAGCTTTTTTAACGTACTCTGACTCCTTTACATTAAAAATTGCATTAAAGCAACCCAGTGAAATCAAAAGACCTTATTTAGACAGTTTATTTTGATGGTATTACATGGAGGACTTTTTATATATTTGCTATTTCTCTGCACCCAAAGAACAGAGGTAATGTAACATAAAGATCATAATCAAAGATTTGTATACCAATCAAACATTTGTTGTATAAACAAAGATTACAATACTGACCAATTCCAGCAAAATACTGCCAACATGTGATTTCTTCTCAGCCATTCTCCTCAACAGAAAGTTAAAAATTGTTTTCTTGGACTGTAGCATTGGTGACGCACACACAAGATCTGAGAGCAATCTGTGTATTACACAATGCCACCATCTACACCATCTTTTGACTTGACTTGGAAAATATTTGATAGATGTTTTAGTTATCAGCTGGAGAAATGCAATGATCCATCATTGGTAATATAATCAATATTCTGAAAAGAGGCAGTGTGACATGAGGGGCAGGGTTATAAAAGTCATCATGCTACAAAAAAACTTTTATTAGTGAAGAACATAAACAGTAAAATGTTCAAGTAATATTTTGTTGCACTGTGGGAGATTTTACCTATCTGCTCAACAAAACAATATAATACAATAGCGAGTATGCTTTTAAAACTAATGGAGTATTTATGTGTGGCAAAGACAAAAGGTTGAAGTCAGGGTTGCCATTAAAACAATTACAATTTAAATACTCAACAATCTATGAACTGCATTTTGTACCATAATCATCATATAAAGAGGGCTACTGTGAGCGCAAATGTTTCAAGGGAGGGGCACTGCATGTTAGGGAATGGTGCATTGTCATTGACGCATGCTTTGACATTTCTAAAGAACAAACTTTTTTATGAGAGAATTACCACAGCACAGAGTGGCAAAGCATGTCGTGCCTGTAGGGAATATTAGCAGGTATTTACTAAAAAAGGTTAATAGTATTACTAAAGAAATGCACAATATTTGATGCTACCGAGGAGCTTTTTTTTTTGCCACATTTAGAGTGTCAACCAAATCCTTTTTTGCACAGATAGTTGGCACAGATCAGGTTGTTGTATGCATTTAACTGCTGATTTTGAGGTAAATCTAATTTTGGTTTTACATCTAACAGTATCTGACATGTTAACCATCGTACTATTTAAAACTATGCATGAAAATATACACCTGTGTATATGTATGCTGCTGTCAGCAAATTCACTTTTGTAGTGGAACCAATTAATATTGCATATATTTAGTTGATGGAGAAATTCTCACATATGCATGTCAAATTACCTATTACAGTAGCCCTTCCTTGCAGGCTACATTCACATTAATCTTGATCATTTTGAGAGCACATAATTTTTTCTATGTTTTGGCCTTCAGACATTTAAACAGATGGGACCAAGTAAAAAGGACTTTATCAAAAAACTGGTACATTTGATCCAACAGTGCAGCCTTTAATTAGCCACAGGAATCTTGTAAATTTGTGACACAAATTTGTGACAAAATTCACAAAATGACACAAAAAATTGATGATGACAAAAAACTATAGATCTTCAGACAATACAAATAATCCCAAAGATTGTCTGTCAGCCTGTCTGTACTGTTAATTACAGCATGTCAAATGTGTCAAATATGATGATGTGTGACTTCTGTCTGGTTGGAGATATACAAATATTTTGTGGAGGTGTATATGGTCAACAGGGTTTGGAGTTTAAGGCTATTACAAAATGGATCATTTCTTCCCAACATTACATACGATCTTGTTTAACATTAAACATTGATAAAGGTAAATGCATCCAAGACACAACTATGAGATAATTGACATACCCTCTCAGTCCATACAAACCACAAACACATACACTTTATGCATTCAGAAGGGAGCCAAAGCTAAATCCTTTTGAAATCCTTCAGAAAGCATCACAGTAATGACTGAATTATATGAGAATCATTATTGTAATAGGGGCCAACATGCTTAATTTGCAATATCATATTGCACTGAAAATCATAATTTTTATATTTTTGTTATGTTTTGGTGTTAAATGTGACCCATGAGATTCACCCAACAGGAGCAATCTGGATGTTACCACTGACCCTGTGGCTGTCCTTGGCTTGTTTACCAAGAACAACCCTAAAGGGTACAAGCAGCATACCTGCAAGGTGAGACTTGCCTTTATATTCAATGGCAAAACCAGACATCCCCAGGGAGGCGTCGCTGCGGAAGGCCAAGAAGAGGCTGTTTCCACTGCTCTCAATGCGCTCAGGGACCTGGTTCCCCTGCAGACTGGTGATAAGGGGGCCATGTGAGTCTTCACCCTCATAGATATGCAAGAAGTCATAACTGGGCTCCATATTAAAACTGCACAAACAAATAAAGAAGATTTCAAACTTACGGGTTAGTGTTATTGCTCAAAACTCTAGTTAATATACATTAAATATTCAGATACAGTTGCATATACATTAAACTGATGAAACTTTCGTACAATATTCTTCATTTTAGTGAAAACAGTAAGGCAAGCATTTTGTTTCTGAAGCAAAAATGTGGACTTAGCAAAAATCTGATTTTAAAAATTTCCCTTTCAATCTATGAGTTAAATTGTATGTACTATATATTATGTAAGAGTTTTATTCTGTGCACATTTTATTTTCTTCAATTTAACCTTTATTACAATAAAGTAAAGTAAATTACAATTTCATGCTGTTTGCCATCCAGATTAAAATGGACGACAGCTCAGTTTAATTATGAATGGTGCACAGAGCTAAAACACAACATTCAGCACTGTTATATCCCTTCTTAGTGCTTGGTATGACCAAAAGTTAGTTACATGACAAATGGGTCGCCAAACCCCCGCTCCCTAGAGACCAAGACATAACATCAAAGGAAGGGTTCTGACCACAGCCCTCTTACAAATAAAGAGAAGCAGAGTCGGCCCCTGAGTTAAGCCCTGAGTCAACACTGGGGTGTCATCTTTTCAGCTGAACTCTGTAATGTTGCTGACCCTCTCCATACACCAAAACGACTTGACAGATATGCCATCTTACTCCAAACATCCTCAAATGCATCAAAGACTTTTGTTTACCTGCTAAGCCAATGCAAGTATCTGATCTACCCACACAGAATAACATGATGATTAATAACTGATGATTAGAAGCTGATGGTTCTTTCATTGTGATATTCTGTGATATTATTGCGATATATAACCAAATACAGTGTGGTTATATTTGGTAATATATAATAGACTTAATAGACTGTACAAACAAAAATAATAGAATAGATACCTTTAGTTTAATTTAGAGATCAAAATAAAAACACTTAAAATTAAATATATTTAATATTGAATACATAAAACAAATAAAATACTATTGAAAGGTTAAACTTAAAAACTAAAGAGAAGATTAAGAGAACAAAATTGTGCAGGGTACTCAATCAAGGCTACAAATAAAATGGAATGTTAACATGTAAATAAAATGTAATATTTATCATGTATTATTTATATGGGACTTTTGTTCATATACTTCATTGCTTAATTTTTTAACAAGACTTACTTCACAAACTCTTTACATGACGTTAGATTCACATGTATTGAGTGAGCACATACCTTTTGAAGATTAAAGCTATGACAAAATCAGGGTTGACTTCTATCCGCCAGTCACACTCTTTTCCTGGTGGGTAGGGCTGAGGATAGTTGGGTGATAGAATTACACCAGCAGGCCCTGTCACATTGCCCCCGCAGGTAGCTATCATAACAAGGAGAGTGAGGACACAGAAATTTTTAATGTGATCCTTCAAAACACACACACAATAAACAACATCACACCAGCATGATTACTTTGGCCTCATTATCAGTTAATATAGAAGGACAATAACATCCCACAATATTAAATGATAACAATCAATAAATGAAATGGAGATGAATTTTGATGAAAATCTGGCAGGACATAACCCAATCATCTGAGAGCATTCTGGATGTGAAGGTTACCTCTTGATCGGAAAAGCAATCATTCATATATTGGCTACAGTGACTGAGAAAAATGCCAAATGTTAAACTAAATAAACACATGCAAAACATCTTTAGATGCTCTGAGTTGACTCACAATATTGTAACGTTTGGCATACACAACAGCACAATATAAAACTAAAAATACAATTCCTAGGACATTAATTGCAAAATATTTAAATACATATGTAAATATATAACGATTTTTTTGGGAGTCACTGGGATTAAGCCATTCTCAAAGAATAACTGAATTAGGCAGTTGATGAGGCAGGTGACCATGAAACCTGCTTTCATGGTAACAGTGTTTTTTCGGATTTGTGGATTGAATTTCAGAATTGTAGGTAAGAAACTGCCTGTTACACAAATTAAAAAGTAAAATTATGGTTACTACAGAAGCATATATCATTATCTAATGACCTTTCAGCCTATGGTAGGGCCATCCTGAAAGGTTTATATGTTGTTGTTAAAAAATCAATTTCTTTATGTAGAAAATGAATGGGATGTTTACCTTTGGAACCGCTATGTTTGTACTTTGTAAAGCACCCCAGAAACATAACCCCATTTCAGAGACACCCCATTTCACGGCATACAACAAAACATAGGAGACATCAAATAAGTCAACACAGCCAACTGAGAAAGAAGTCATTTATGTGTACTGTATGCTCAGAAGGTGCCGAGCATGAAGCTTGACTTTACTGTATGAAAAAGACATGAAAACGAAAAAATACGATGTCTAAGCAAAAGTCATGGTTATTGACCTAATAGCCTGAAAGCAACAGTGTAACACAGCTAGCAAAACAATATTTGTTCCATAATGCTAAGCTAGCTACATCCACCCCAATAACAAAGAATATTTACTGAAACCAAATGAAATGAAAGCTAAATGTTTAGAAACCCCAGAAGCACATCATCACTAAGAGAGAGTGGCTGAAGTCTATTTTTAACATAGTGCCTGCTGATGTCAGTTTTTATATGGGATTATATGTTTGTTTGGCACAGTGTTTGTAAAGCAGTCACCCTATGATGAAGGGAAAGAACTGCTATAGAAAGATGAGGCAGTTAAAAACTATATGGAACCCAGCAGTAAACTTGCAAGTACCCAATTTCTTTCTAATGCTTCATCTGTTGATGTGTGCTATTTATGGCTTAAGGTTCAGCATATGCTGTCTGGGCTTGAGTAAACAGCTGGATAAAGATTTATGAACCTGTTAAGTTTTCAGCTAATGTTACTAAGGTATTGGGGAAACAACAGTGTGCCACCAATGTTCTCATTGTTATTTCAGTCATGCACTAGTTTTGGAGGCGTGTTGTGTGTAAACAGTGAGATATAGTCTTTGTGGCTAGGGACCTGTTTTTTCCCCTTCTGTTTGAAGTACAAATATATACAGCTGTATTCAAGAGCTTGTCATTCATCATCTGGAGCTTTCAAAACGTTCTAAAAACATCACAGGGGTAACCTTGATATTTATTTTCATATGCATACCCTGTTGAAAAAAACAATAGATTTCCACATTGGTACAGACTGGATTATGCCGGTTTGGTGCTGGTCAAGATTGTAGACCAGCATAATTTCTACTATGCACATAACATCATAACTATGGACCAGTAAAACTCAGCTGTTGAAATTGGTAGAACAACATGGGCTTTCTGGCTAAACCAGGAATAGTTCATGTCTCAACATGTTGTTTGGTTATCAACAGACTTCAAACTATTTTCTTTGGCACATCTTATGATGCTTATGGTGGGCAAAGAGCAAATTATATTTTAACATTATGAAGCATCTTAACTGAACAGCTGTAGTAATGGATACATGTATCTAACAGTGAGATCACTGATGGTAGCATGGCACAATAATGACATAAAATGACATTACAGCATACACATAATGTCTTCTTACTTTACTATAAATTTGCATGTGTAAGTTTATAATAATTATTTATAATTTAAGGTATTTCATTAGCTGCAGCTAATGTCAATTTGGCTTTATTTTATTACATATATTTAGAAATATATGTAAAGTAATCCATAATTTTATTACTGGAAAAATGGAAAATGTAAAAACTACAGATTGCAGCTGTAACACTTTACTTTACACTGCAAACAATGGAGTGGGATATTACCGCTGCAGGTGGGGGGATCTGGCTGCCAGTAAAAGCGGCTGTTGAGTTGGACACACGTGATTTCGGACACCCCCTGGATCTGGTAGCCAGGATCACACTGAAAGGAAATGGTGTCACCCGGCTCTCTGCTGTCTCCATAGCGTGATCCATTCTGAGGAGTCCCAGGGTCATTGCAGGTTGTGGCAACTGTAGCTGAAGTGAAGAAAGATAAATTTTGAATTAGCTGGGGATCAGTGAGACCAAAAAGAGCAAGAAATCAATTATTCATGAGAAAACCAAGCTTATGCATCAGCTCACACCACAGCAGACAAGATTGTGTTACATACGTACATACTCAGAGAGATTTAAAAAATTAAATTATATCCGATCAATCTGGTCATATTACTGTCAAAATATGAACACACTAGTCAAACTATGCAGTGATTTCTGTTTCTTTAAAGAACATTATGCTCTATCATTTGAAAATACATATAATATTATGTTTAAATTATGTTGGGAAATTTCATTGACTGAAAAATGTATTCAGAATGGAACAGTACTAATTTTACTACTAATTTAAAACTGGGTTATATACACTATGTACAGCACACTATATTTAATTGTACAATGCTAAACATTTCATAGTATGTAGTGTGCTTCATTTTTCACAACACTAAATTTATCGCATTACCTTATCACGTCTCATGTGAATGGCCTTCAGTTATTGCTATTTTTATTTTGTGTTTTATTTTGTGATGTTGTTTTCAATCAAATAATGACAACATTTGTGGTGATTTTACAATGGTTTATTCATCATGTTGGAAAAGGAAGGCCATTATGCAATACAGTTTTTTACTTGAATGTTTTTTACTCAGTTTTGGCAAAATGTATCAGATCATCCTGGTGTGCATAATCTGCACAGTACACGTGCTATAGACTGCAGAAACAGAATAAGTAGTATTGCAGCATGCAGCATCAAACACAAGTGAGCAGAAACTGATACATACTAGAGAACTGGATGGAAAAACCCGACTTGCTAATGAAATAATCGCTGTCAAACTGCAGTGTGAGGATGTTGAAGGTACTGTGAGTATCCTCAGGTAGAAGAGAACCGCTCCACTCTTTCAGCAGAATACCGCTCTCAGACGGGCCATCCCACACCTTCAGGATGTCATGATCCACCTCTGTGTCAAACACTATGAAGTGTAAGCTGTGAAGGACAGATGCAGGGAGAATGATGAACCATCCTCCTTTTCTTACCAAGCCAATTAAAATATCACATTTTTAAAAAAAATGTCCTCATACATAGACGTAGGCTTTCAATGATCTGGCAAAACAAAAAGCCCAGAAATTCTGTAAAACATCTGAAAACACCCCATTCTTCAATAACAGCCTCTGTGCAAAGCCTGTATTCATTCTGCCAGTTCACAAAACAATCTGTGCTAAAAAGTGCCACTCAGACTACTGAGATCAGACTACACTGATCGGAGATCTTGTTAAAAATAAATTACAGCTGCTCTTTCTAATGCTGGGATTCTTTAGAGATATGCAGAGCGACAGGTGCTACACAAAGCCACAGAACAGCCCAGATTCAATACAGTCTGTACTTGGAAGAAACTTTTGAGCTACAATTAACTCTTTGATATCAAAGAAAAATGTGATTTATCCTGATTTGGCCTTTTTAAAAGGTCTTAATCTGTAAGGAAAACACTCCTATTAGTTCTGAACTTCTGAATTTTTCTAAAATATAAAGTCAAAGTGGTCAAAAATATTTTCCTCTAAACCATGCCAGTGGGATTTAAAAGATTTCCACTCAACAAGGCTGCAGTCTGACCTTCTTGAGTGAAGCACAGCCCTGCAGTCGGCATGTAAACACTATCAGGTTAGGTCACAACAATGTGAGACAACCTGTCTCTCTGGGATGTGTGTGGGTGGACAACCAGGAGTTCTTCTCTCTACAAACATAGACTTAGCCATTCAAATATTTTCACCACTCTCAAAGATGACATTTCATTCACTAGCAAAAAATGTAAGCAATCTTGCCTTTGCAGGCTATACATATATTTAAATGTATTGTACCAGCCATGTAAAGCCATAAAACTTTATTGTGCATTATTTTATTTGCTATACTGTATATGTCTATATTGTTTCATTGACAATTTAATTGTATAAATATTTTTCTTGAGGTTTTAACACACACTATATTTTTAAGTATAAATATAATAAAGCAGAAAATCTAGTAATATTACCTTCTTAGATTTTTTGTGTTATATAATATTAAGCTCTAAATTAAAACCAGTTTTCACTGACACTGAGGTGTAATGCATAAAAGACTTATAGTAGTATGGAAACCACAGTAGTATGGATCAATCCTATCAACTCCTCCTCATATCTCCTCTTTATAAGCTGCCTGATCCTTAAAAGGATTAACACAATTGGCTTACCTGAGTTTTACTTCATTATTGCAGGCTTAACTCTGCTATCTCTTTTGTGTCTCTTTCTTCTTGTCCTTCTGCTAACCCCCTCCCTCCGTGTAACCATAATGCACTTGTAGGAACAGATGCCAGCCAGTGGTAGGCCTCACAGTGGGGTGAAATGCAATAACCATGCTCTTTTATAGGTTATATGGGAATTACATGGAAATTAATGGTGGAGTGGTAAAACCTAATGTAGTTTTCAACCAGTGCTTTGATACCTGATGGTTTTGCCTGTATCTGCCTCAATGGACCATGTGCAGTGAAGGTTGTTGTCATAGGGGGCAGGGTAACCAGGAGACAGGATCCGTCCAGATGTGGCGCCACTAATTTGTCCTCCACACTCGGCTACACACACAAATGACAAATAACAGCATTTATCTACAACTACATTTCCTGAAGAAAATACCAGCATCTACAAGTCAAATAATGATGGAAAAGATCAAGGTATGTTTAGCCTTTAGAACTGTGTTTATGTAAATGCTGCATCAGAGCTGCTTCGCTGTCATCATGGCACGTGGCACACAGCCTATTTTCACAAGAATCAACACATTATGCAGTCTTGCAGTGTATAGCGGATGTAGTTGGTTAAACAGTTGTACACATACATAGATAACACTGAAATTACTCACTGAAATAATCTACCAAATGCAACTTGATCTTGTATGTAAAGTGGTTCAGTTGAATTATAAAATAATAATAATTTACTAAAGCTTAATATGCAGTGCGGGGTTAACTAGCATAAACTAGCATAAAATACAATGTTTGAGGAACATAAAGCCATGGCTGCCAAGGAAACACAGTAATGAAGGTGCTTTAAAATGAAATGAGTATACTGTGGGTATTCTTAGCTATTCTCTGTGTCTGTTATGTGTACTACACAGCCAGTAGAGAAACAGCAAATGAGCTTATTATGTTGACTAATTTAAATAAATGGATGCAATGTCTGCTTGAGGCTGTCTGCTCCATTTTCTACAGCATTTCTCTGCTGTATATCTCATACAAGTAGTTTTAATTAGTAAAGGGTGTGGCAGGGTAACACTCCTCTTGTATAATACTATGTTTGTCTTAAGCCTAATTCTAAGCTCATGGAAAAATTTAAGTATCTAATGAACAATGAAAGTTCTCTACATCACAATTTTAAAGACCTTCATTCAGTATAGTGCAAAATTCACTATTACCAAAGGTTATAATATAAATTTTCTTTCTTTGGTTTTTCTCTCTGAAGCGAAATAGATTTCAATACCATTTCGTATGGTATGCAAGAATTCTTGAATACAAATATACTAAACTAATAATTTCACTGCCCTGTACTACTACTGTATATTTCTTGCACAGTCAGCCAAGTGACGAGTTCTGTGGTACCAAATGGTTATACGATGGCATTGTGCATACTCCAAAATAAACAAAGGCACACGTCACTCCAAATGTCAATAATGTATGAAGCAGCAGTCTGCTTTTAGAAAATGAACATAAATCAGTTATTGGGCAGGTACACAAGAGATGTTATTCCTTACCATACATACTGTGTAACCGTAAATGTATTTTTAAAAAATAATTTAAGCTGTTGGGTTGTATTTTGAGGGTAAGCCAGTTTGGCTTCAGTTTGCATACCTAAAAAAATGTAAAGTTACTTGTAAAATCAATTTTAAAAGTAAAATCTATTTATTTAACATGAAGTTTTTTAATGTTGTACAAAACAATATTTTATGGTTAAAAAAGTCTGTTGCAGCACATATTCTGTATTATGTAAAACTGCTTGCCAATATAATTATTAAAATTATTATTGGGTCTTGCCAAACAATTATAATCTGTTCCATTTTCCACTGTTTTGACAGTCATTTTTTTCCTGCACTGTGCACCGCTATCACCTCTGTTTTACTCTAGATTTGAAGATGATGACAATTGTTGACAGCCAATTAAATGACTAGTTGACAAGTATTTGAAGAGTGCCAGACCTCAAACCTCTGCCTGACAAACATTTGATACTGCAGGGAAAAAAATCACTTATGAAAAAGATCAAACATGGAAAGAGGCTTTCACTTGTGCAGCACAAGCAGACAAACACTTTTAATAAATAGACTATTTTTTAGGAACCACTGATTATGAATAATTGATTTTGTTTTGCTTACCTTGTTTTGGCTAAATTATAAACGCAGAATTGTGTGTACTGCATCCTTTACAGACAAAGCTTTCCGCAATGCATTGCAAAAAATGTAGTGAAAAGTAATACAAGAAAGTGGAGGTTTTAATCAAAAGATGGATATCTTTATGTTTTCAATATATCATTATCTGGAAGTATTATATAATATTGGATAAATTGTACAGATTTTTAGAATTGTAAATAATGTAAACCCACCAATGCAAGTAGGAAGTGGTCTGTCCCACACCCTGCGGTCTCCACTAAGGCACGTCAGTGTACTGCTTCCATGCAGTGTGTATCCAGGATTGCAGCTGTACAAGACATAGGTGTCTGCAAAATGGCCGTCGTCTTGGATTTTGTAGCCATAATTAGGTGTTCCTGGCTCCTCGCACCTGACAAGGTCAAAACCTGTGGGGGAGCAGGATCAGAGTGAGCCAATTTGAATGGTAAAAAAAAAGACTTCTGGCCCCTTCAAATCAACCCCCTGGCAGGCTGGGTCTGACTCTTGCTTAATAATGACATAAAGGTGGTGCAATAAAAGCTGCACCTGCTCACCACAATTACCTATGCAGCCCCAAGGAGTCCATGTTAAATTAATACCAAAACAGCATATGCTCAACACAAAACGCATCTTTACAAACATCCAGCCTATTCCTCCGGCAGCCGCTAGGTTCATGGTATTCTGTAGACATGGGGTATTAACCTTGAGGCTGAAGCTTCTTTTTACTTTCAACAAATGGTCAGTGAAAGAAGGTGTTTCACCTTCATGATAATGATGCTCAGACCTTAGGAGGTCACAGTAAATATTAAAAGAGATTATTTTTTAGAATATTAGAATATATTAGAATATTTTATTTTCTATTATTTTATATGAGGTCTGCATCTTTTGCCACACTGTTATCAAACATGTTTAAAACCTTTCTTTTTGTAGCATATCCATGTGAAACACCTTCTGGAATGAAGGATATGACTTGTTTGATTTCCAGACTTGATTAAATTGTTAGGACAGAAACTACCTGGTCGTTAGACCTTCAATATAGTTTTACCCTTGGGGAGAGACATACATCATAAGAGAAAAGATTTTGTGAAAGAACAAATTTATAGTTTTTGATTAAAGATTATGAGAACCATAAAAAATATTAAAAACAAAAAAATAGATTGAGAAAAATTACAAAAAAACAACCTGAAGAAAGTCATTACATAACAATATATTATTTTAATCATGTGTTAAAAGCATTTTTGATTTTTTTTTTATATTACTTGACCAGTAGACAGTGCTGGCCCCAGACTTTGCAGGTTACCTCAGACTGTGACAATGATAAACAACAATACAACAATATTTACAACAATACACAATTGAATTTGTTGTATACTGCAGTTTACGCCAAAATTCACAATAGTTAACAGCCAGAATGGATGACTATGGAACATTGGACATTGTTTACCTCCAAGATATTTATGATTTTTGATGGAAGTTTTAAAAAAATAGCCATTTAGCAAAATATCAATTTTTTCATATCTCTGGACCAGTAGGTAACACTGTGAAGTCATTGAAGACAAAAGTTTTGTGTGAATACACCAAAGCATGGCCTTAGTCTCATAGCCCTTTTTTTGTGCTCACCGTGCTTTTTTTAAACAGTGTATAAGAATGGTAAGAGGTTTGACCGCAATTTACTGTTTGTAATTTTGTTCAAATTATTTCCCTCTACCTATCACTGGGACTCAATGTACCCATTCATGGGAGGTAATTTATTCCCAATGCCTGAGCATCAATTGTGGGGGCAGTTGTGGTCTACTGTTTAAGGAGTCGGGCTTGTAGTTAGTAGGCTGCTGGTTCGATTCCAGCGCCGGCAGGTAGCAACTGACATGCCCTTGAGCAAGGCACCTAACCCCCGATTGCTCCCTGGGTGCTGCAGGGATAGCTGCCCATTGCTCTGGGTGTGTGTGTTCACAACTTGCAGTGTGTTCACTCCTCACGATGGATGGGTTAAATGCAGAGGTCACATTTTGGTTATGGGTAACTGTAACTGATACATACATATCACTGTCAAATGCTAAACTTAACAAGGATATTAATTCCTAATATCTTTCTTATGCTGTTCCTTTCCGGTCTTTTTTTCATCTTTGTCTTTACTTTAATAACAGTTTTTAATTATTTCCATTTCCTGCTAAATTGTTTTTGCCTCAATTAAACCAATTTGATTTAAACAGACATCACATATGGCTTGAAATCTTAAGGTTTAATTAAAAAAAAAAACAAAATGCAGCAGTCAGAATCCTCATGAACAAGAATGAACAAGTATGACTACATTAGCCCAGTTCTGTCAAAATGACATTGGCAACCTATTAAATATTATATAAACTTTAAAATTCTGCTGATAACCTACAAGGCCTTAAATGGTTTAGCTCCTCAGTTCCTGAGTTAGCTAATTTCTTATTACAGTCCTTCACATTCACTGCAATCAGAAATTTCTGGCCAGCTAATAATATCAAGAATTTCACAATCAAGTAAGGGTGGTATATCTTTTCCATATTTGGAGCCCAAACTCTTGAACAGGCAGATACATTACATCAATTTAAATCTACATTGCCTTAAGGGATTGTTTGGCTGCATTAATTAGGTAAACCAGAACCGGGGACACTATCTATCTTTCATTTTCATCCCAGGTCCTGTACTCAGCTTTGTATGGGCTGGATACATAATAATAAATCACTATTACCAGCACTACATTTATATCCAGGAAAGTAACAAAATGCAGCTTTAATGTGCCAGAAGAAAACTGGCCCTCCTAGTTGAGCCTGGTTTCTCCCAAGGTTTTTCTCTCCATCTATACATCATTGGAGTCTTGGTTTCTTGCCACTGTTGCCCTTCTGGCTTGATTACTGAGAGACTGCTGACACTTAACTTTGTTTAGGGTTCTGTAAATTGTTTTAATTCCTAAAACACAGCAATATAATTATAGTCATATATCATCTACATATTTTATTTTTTGTATTGTGTAAATTTCATGGTGTTATTACATTTTGGTCAATTTTCCCTGAGAAATTATTTAGAGATGATCTCTAGAATCCAAATGTACTTCTTCAAACACATTTTTCAAATGGATTTTTTGTTTTTAACTAATTATATGATTAACTTGTAATTTATGAAAATAGCATTATAAAACACTCAGAAGGTCTATTTTTCTAACAGAGTCACACAGGCCCATTTCTAAATAATTTTAAAGGGAGAGAATTCAAAAATGTTCTTGATCGTTTTGCAGTTAAGAGTTTTCTATATTATAAAAATACCCTGTTTTGAACTGAAAATTTGTTATTGAAAAACAGCTTTGAAACCAATGTCAGAAAATTAGTTGATCTGAAAAGCATCAGATTATGATATCATCTAATCGTTTTTCTTATTTTCAAATAAAAATGTCTTAGCTTATTTGGTAATTCAGTAGCAATTTCACCAAAGGCTTTGTAAAAAGACTTTTAAGATAAGTAACAATGTAACAATGTTCATTCAAATGTCTGATCTGCGTTTTTTTATTATTACTTAAGTTCAAAATGTTTTTGAATTTATGGATTAAATCAAGTCAGTAACTAATTGATCATCTTTTCTCTTAAGAGCATGAAAATAGACTGTTATTTAAATTGTAGTTAAATTATGCAGAAAAAGATGAAACAACGACCCCTTTACAATCCCTGAAGCTGTCAATCAAACAGTGTTCTCCATAGTTTAGCTGGACAGTTGCCAAAATAAAAAAACAGCATTTTTTTTTTCTAAATTACAATTAAGTTTTGATGCACAAATCACATTAACATCAAAACAATACACCACAGGAAACATTATAAATTACTCAAAAGAATCCAGTAAATTACCCCTTTATCATAACTTACTATTGTATGACAGCTTGAAGCCTTTGCTGGTACCAGTACCATTGCTGTTGAACTCCATCCAGAGATGGTTGGACGTACTGTTGAGGATGACATCAGACATTTCGTTCTTGGTAAAATTACCCAGTGGTCTTGATGAACTATCCTGACCATCATAAACCTAGGAAGACCAAAAGACAACATAATGTTAATCCATGCCACTTGTTGGCCAGTCCTAGAAACAGATACTGTTGGCATACTTTATGTCATTTTATAGGACAGTAAAGAGCAGAGACAGAAGGGAAAGTAGAAGGGTAACAGGATCATAAAAGGATCTCGAGTCAGGATTCAAACTTGAGTGGCTTGTGACATCACTTTGCCATATGTAGGAAAACTGCCCATCTGACTACAGTTCTGACCAGCCTGAGAAATGCTTGTCTTAATGATACATTCCCTGCCACAAAGGCAGTATGAGTGTTTTCTTAAAATGTTGCATTCTGTGTCTGAATTGAATTACATAATTGCTTTTCAAAATTACATACATTTTGAGACAATAGCCTCTGTGTCACGATGTGAGACAGAGGCAACACTTCACGATTTCCTGTTTGCTAGGCTAAGCTTTTATAGCTAGCAAACAGGAAGTCATCAGATAGGAAGCACCCAAGAGGAAGCAGAGGAAGCAAACAGAGAGTCAGGGGACTTGGGCTCCCTCTGCTGGCGTATCGTTACACTCTGCAAATAGAGGGTGAGAAACAGTGTGGCATAGGAGAAAATATTAAAGGTCATAAATCAATGTCAAGCAGCCATTTTCCACTCTTCTTTTGCAGAGGACACTGTTTCAGGCATTAATGGAAAATATGTGACTCCAGACTGAATGTGCAGAATGTCTGCCAGTCTAAGGACAGACTTATTGCTTTAGCTGATTGTCTGCCAGACCACAAACTAATAAAACAGCCCCAGAAATCAGTGGAAAAACTAATCAATAAAATTAATAATGAGAGCAAAACTGTTTCCTAATTCTTATAGCTATTTTCATATAGCTAATTTGCCGACAAAGTCAATTCAAATGTTCAGAAATGTCGGCCAACATAATATTTCGATGATTCATTAAACATGGCATATCATTCTAACGGAAACAAAAATGATGTGCTTTGGGACTGCAAAAGCGTTTTGTTCATATCCTTCATCTGAGACTCCTTAATTAGTGGCCCTATTGGTTTTCAGGGACTATCTTTCTTGTGTGATAGTACATGTGCCCTCAGCGTTACCACGTAAATTAATCTATGAATAGTTAATGGCGTCTCTAAATCCCATTTGCTGGTCTCTCAAGGATTACAAACCGTTACATGTTAACAGTTGCAGAGGTGATGTAATCTCCAAACTTTATCAAACTTCTTTATTAGCTTAACCAAAGTTGAATCGATAAAGCTCTTTATAAATGTATTCATATAGGCCATCCATGAAAGTATTTATAAGCCATAATAAACTGCTTTATCATAATTATAAGTATAAATTGCTTTCAGAAGTGATACAATGGGATGTTTCACCCCTTCAACTAAAGCGTGAAGGGGTAAAACGTGTACAATATCAAAGTGAACAGTATGCACGTACATGTATCAAAACGTGTACAGTATGCATGTTCAGTATCAAAGTAATGCATATCTCAATCAAGTCAAGGGAGGAGGAATATTAAGAATTTGTTGAATTGTGCCTAGTTGTTTATGATTGCAACTTAGAATAATATTTCTTGTCATAATTATCAGCTTAATAACGTTAGTTCTGCTGTTTTGGAGTCTTTTGTTTATCATTTTATTCATTTTGTATTCATTTTTTCATTTTATTCCTTACGTCATTCATTTTGTTTTTCATTCATTACATGTTACATAATCAGAATTTGAATAAGAGAAAGCTTTATTGCCAAATGTACTCACACACACACACACACACACACAGAAGGAATTTGTTTATGGAGTTCTGAGTACTAACATACAATATATTAACACAAACAGAAAAAAGTACAGTTAAGAATAAAGAATTTTGGTAATAGATAAAGTGAATGAGTAATGTACAAATGTGCATATCAAATACTCTATGTATGACTATGTATTTACATAATGTGTACCTAGTGTACCTATGATGCCTGCGACTTATGTTTTGGGTTATAATAATATTATCTTTAAGATAATTTAAAATTAGCACTTGTAATATATTCTGTGGCCTGTAAAAAAGGGGGATTACCCTAAAGGTATTTATTATAGAAACCATTTCTTCATTAAATCTCTTGCAAAAATAACTATGGCCGTTATGGTGATATAATTATACCATCCACCCCCAGGCATCGGTATCAACTGCAGTGGTATGAAAACCAACAATTTATATGACCTGCTGTTGGTGTTTTAGTTCTCATTCATACCTTGAGGAAATCTCCCTCGTAGAGCTGAAAGGTGGTGGCTGTAATCTGAATCCCTTTCCCTCTGTCAGTCTCAATGCGGTAGATGCACTCATGGTTGTTGTCGTAATTAGCCGGGTAATTTGGTGACAGTAGGACACCCTGACTGCCCACAGAGGTGGCGCCACACTCGGCTAGCCAAATCCAGGTTAGCAAGGATACGAATGGTAAGACAACAAAAAAAACGGTGAGAAGAAACAATGCAAATATCTAATTTAACCTTTCAAAGCTCCTAAAAAGTAAAACTCAGAAATAAACTGGGCCCTATTAAAGACTCTAGTGCCTTGACAGTTGTTGCTCTATTTCCTGCTGATAGGCCAATCAGGTTTGAATATGAGCCTTTGTCATTTTGATTAATCACCTCAACAGCAACATCAGAGGAATGCTAATTAATGAATGTCGTTATGCATTAGTTGGAAGGTGTTGGTCACAAAAGCTTACTGCTGTCTTAGTGTCAGATGTCCTTGTATTTAATATTCTGTGCCTGTAATGCTGTAAATATAAAAGCAGATGCTATTTTAGGACTTTAAAACATTCTAGCAATGACTTCCTGATATCTGGACTTCATGAAGAAATTCTGTTAGCTCCTCTGAGGTTATTATGGGTGAAGGTGTTTTAAATCTAGCCAAACAGAAATGCAGAAAAAAATTAAAACAACTTTCAAACTAACCCACCTCCATGCCCTCTTCTATTTGTTGTATTTATTGTTCCCCACCCCAAAACCTAGCACATTGGTTGAACCAGTGTTGAGCAGTAAAGGAGCTCAAACGCACTGCTATTTCAATGAGCTGCAAAAATTACATATTGCAGTTTTTATTTAACTTTACTTTAACTTTAAGAAGACATGAGCCTAGCAAGTACAGCAGAGAGACATGATTGGTTAAGGATTTAAGGAAGACAGATAAAGAACATAGCTAAATAAATCGAACACCATCTTAGCAGGGTCCAAAACTCTTCACTCAAATTGTAACATGTGGATAAAACTCATTATCAAAATGGAGTTTGATAATGAGACATTTCTAACAGTTCTACTGCCCAATCCACTGATGAACACATTACCACAACTGGGAGGATTAAGGCTGCAAATTAATCAAGAATCATTTTCAATCTTTGAACTCCAGTATCACCCCAGAGATTTCTAGTGACCCATTTGGGTTAGGCAACCCCTGGGGCTTTCAAATCTAGAGACACCTTCTTTCAAGAACGTATGCTTCGATCCTTTATCAATTTTATGTAGCTAATATAATCAAAGCCTCCCTGAGGCTAATGTTTGTTGTGCTCACCAGACCAATTAAAGACAGACTCTTATTACATCTCAGCGATTAAGCACTATTAAAACTTGCTCAGACAGGAGGACTCTGCAATTACAACCAATTATTTTGTCAGCATTTTTAATGCTGTCCACAAATATCTATGACCTTAACCACTTAACCTCCTCAACAGGAAAAAAAGGAAAATTGCAATCTGGTTGTTTCAATTCATCCATCATGGCAGGGTGCCTCTCTAAAATATTTCACCCTACAATGCTGAAATTTACTGTGTCAAGTTCCATTATAAATAAAACATTAATAAGACAGGGGAATAGTCAGACCATTTAAATAATGAATTTGATGCATTATGAAACGGACTCTATTTAGGGGAAAAGGAACAGACCAGATTTCTAATAATATACATTGGCTGAAATTTCACTCTGCTTTCTTCCTCTATTTTATGAGACATTTTATGACCAATTTAACTTGATTACTGTTAAAATGTCTACAGACTCCAGGAAATCCCTAATTTAATACATTTTAATATGATGACTAAATCTGCATTTTCATGTACATTCAGAAATTGAAACTTGTTTTATTGGTCCCTGAGTTATATTAAAATTATTTAAAAAAAATGGGATTCCTATGGAACTCCACCTAATGATTTGCATTTCCTAACCACCCTGATTATTACATTTAGATTATATAAATATTCTATAGTACTGATTAGAATAAATAAATGTTTGCCCACACACACAAAAATCATTTACTTGAGTCCATATAAACTGATAACTAAGACAATTGCTGAGAATTTAAGACACTTTTGACAAATTAATTAAAACATAGTTGCACTGGTGAAAGTGTGCAGACAAAAAGAACCATAAGTGTCAGGCACTTTAAGGTTGAAGCTGCACTTGTCTTTATATTTTAATCACACTGGGTGCCTTAATTACAGAAACATTCTTCTGCTTGATCATAGTCAGGACTGTGAAACTCAACAAATATTTAGAGAAAGGTGTTTTTACACCATGGAGAAAGGTGTTTTTACAACAATTTGCACAGAGCTAACCGTCATCTGGGAATTATTGATGTAAACTATTTGGGGAATTGAAACACATGAAAAGGCACCTTCCTTTAATCTAGTATATTGTACTTGGCTTAATAAAACCCAGCATTACTGAATGTATTCATAGTTAATAGATGACATTTATAATGAATGAAATTATGCCTTCACCTACCCACACACCTGGGCAGGGCAGCACTCCACACTCTCCGCCCTCCACCCAAGCAGGTGATTTTACTCTCACCCTCCAGACGGTAACCCGCAAAACAAGAAAAGACCAGTGAGTCACCCACTCCGAATTGGAAGCCCACTCTCCTGCTGTAAGCAGGTACTCCCGGGTCCTCACAAGCCTCCAGACTGTACTCTGTAACACAAATCCATAATAACTCCTGAACCAGACTGCTTAGCAAAGCAAGGTTACAGTAAGCAACCATGACAACCATGTCTCCCAGCCAACCATAATGAACAGAATGAGCAATGCCCCCACCAGAGAAGGTGATATTGAAGCCCTCGTATGACATGGAGAAGTCAGAGACGAAGCGGAGCTGGACACTGAAGTTGCCGAACAGGCCAGCTTTGATGGAGGGGGGCAGGATGGAGCCCGTAAGTCTAGCCACTGGCTCGGTGAAGCTACCGTCCTCAGTAATGAGCAAGTAATCGTGAGAGTCCTCCAGGTGGAACGTGTGGAAGAGGAGCTGCACTCCTGGGGAGTTTCATATGAGATTAGAGCTGTCAGTCACATGGCAAAATCTCCATTTCAACCTCACAACCCACTGAGAAGATTCAGAGGGAAGGTGATGCTGATCGAAACAGAATCGTATTCACCACACGTGGTGCAGAGTAATAAAACTTACAGAAATGTGAAACATATCTTAAATTCATTATTAAGGGTAATTCACCTCATGGGTAAAATCAATGAGGCTAACATTGTTATCAGTCTCTCAACTTTTTACAACTGAAGCTGGTCACTTTGTCTTACCTTTCCCATGAGACACTTCTATAGTCCATGTGCAGTTAAGAGAGTTTGGGTAAAAATCCGGAAATCCAGGGGAGAGGACCGTGCCAGCTTTTCCATAGACATAGCCTCCACACAAAGCTGGAAAAACAAGGATTAATGTTGAGTATGGGCTACTTTTCCAGAAAAGACTCAACCAAGGTCCTTAGGTGAGTTTAACTAGATTTTCTTTTATAGAATATGGTGCTTATCTGTGCAAATTTCCCTGTCATGATGTTAGGGGGTTTGTAGGTGCTTGCCAAGGACACTGCAATGTGGTTTCTAAGGTGTTTTGAGTGTTTTCGAGTGTTTGCTGTTGTAGGAGGTTGCTAAGGCATCCAGTCAAAAGAGCCCACCCCTCTGACTCTAAGATATTGTGGTCCCCAGATATAGCTCAAGCCTTTGCTTTTATGTAGGTCAATGGAATTTTGTAACCCTATTGTTCACCAAGAGAATATTAAGTGATAAAAGAATATGTGAGATTGCTTAGAAAAGTAACAGCACATTTCTTTTCAATTATCTGTATGACTATATGATGAGGTATCACTCCTGTGATACATCACAGATGTAGGATGAGTTACACACCAATAAATGAATGTCTCCATACCATCATGATCAAAAAGTATTCCAAAGAGTTCATGTAAAATTCTTGCCCCTTTCTGTCATGTGCAACAAAAAAAAATTGAGAACATGTAAATTACTCTTTTCATAAAAAATTCCTTTCAAAAACTTATAAAGAAGATAAGATAGGAACTCTAACAAGCCATGAACATAGGCATGTTTCTACATATAAAGCTACAGAATTTAATAATTGCTAGATGCTGGACTAATAAGCGGTAGATGCTGGATATAGCAATGATATTTGTAAAAATAAGAAGATCAAAAGAAACCAGACAATATTCTGACTGACGTGGAGAAAGATCTGCTTTTGCTTGTGGCATCAGAGCTCTGTGACCAATATAACAAAAAAATATTGAATGTGTCCTTGAGCCTTCATCACTGCTCTGTTTATATACAGAATAAATCAGACAGGGATGGACGGCCTAGAACAGGACACAGTCATCATAATGTTTTTGAGCCTCAGCATTTTGTCCTTAAATGGCCCATTAAATGTCTACATCAAAAGAAAGAAGTCTGGCTTATTCAATTTGGAACAAGGTTTTTCCCCAAAATAGCAAAACTTTTTATATGCTAAATAAAACAATCCATACAGCAGACTGTAAGGGAAACCTGCATTGTTAATGCCCAGTTACATTGTGCTTCAGTTAGCAATAACTTGAGAGAGGTTATGCGCTACAGTGATTTTATCATAGGAGAGCACAATGCAATATAAAGCCCATCCTTAAATCCTTTCACCTAAAAAACAGCAGGTCCTTAACTGAACATAATATTCTTAACTGAAACATTTTTAGTGGGAATACTGGTAGATTAAAGGGTATCAGAAGTAAAGTCTATGATTAGTATCATTAAAATTTTTTATCTTACTGTAATGTTATCTTACTGTAAACAAAATATTGACAAAGGATTACAAAATACTGAGTAACAAAACGACAAAAATCATGAATATAATATTAATTTCTTTTTCTGACAAAGTTACACAACTCAAATGTACTGCATAGCTGGAATGACCCACATAATAAAATAATTTTTAACTTAAATCAATATTTCATGTCCATTTATTTATTTATATGAAAAGTAGCTGTGTAGTTAGAAAGTGTACTGTCAACCAATCATTAGCATAAAATGACTTCAGTCAGGGTATATTTTGAGATATTGATTGGCTGACTGTACATTATCCATTTATGTACTAACATCAACAACTGGAATAAACAATTCCAGTTATTACCCTAACTTTGGGCAGTTTGGTAATAAATGGTTGGCAAAAAAAAGTTTCTGCATTAAAATCTGTGGTTATAGGTGTGTATTTATTGCCACATTACCACACCTTCCATCACATCTTAACCAAACACAATTGAGTCCATTACCTACTGATCGATGCAACAAACAACAATACAGTAGTTAGGTTGACATCTACAATTCTTGTTTTGTTTATTCTGGGTTTTTTGGGGGGCTCCCTTAGAACCCTCTGGGGAGCCCTGAGACCTCTCCTCAGACCCCAGTATGAACAGCCCTGTGTAAGAGTAAAAACACAGACAATAAAATGGAGGTGGAAGAGGACATTGGGAATTCTGCACCCTACAGACAACAGTTGACTGCTCTTGCTGAAAATATTTGTTTATTTCAATCCCTGTAATCGCTATACAAATAAGATAAACTGCCTTATGGTTCATTCTGCTTTAGGTACTTTTCCTTATCAGACTCTTTGTGGCCACATTATTTGTTCCCTCATCTCTGTCTTTTTTGACTCAAGGTTATCTATAAAGCAGCTCATGCTAGTCACCTCTCATCTAATCAAAAATGCATGAAGTCAGATCTCAGGGGAGTGTTAGAAAAATTGATGCAGAGGAGGCAGTGTTAGGAAGCAACTTTAGTTTGCCAAACAGTAAGCCACACTATGTGAAGAAACAATTTACATAGTTTTGTGGATTTTAGTCAAATGTTGTCTAGATTGACAATACCCATAATACCACCTGTCTCCTACTAGCAAGCGGCAAATCACAATTCATAGAATGCATGGTTACAATACAGAAATTTCATGGTTTATATGACATAACAAAAAGAGCCACAAACCCATCAATATGTTTTATAGAAACCTCCTGTTTAAATACAAAACAGGCCAGAGCACTAAAGGAAAAGCTCATCAAGGGATTTTATGGGGTCTTTAAAGTCGTTCCACTACAGTTAAAGTATCTTTGAAAAAGTCGCTAACTACAAGCCACTGTAAAGAGTAGTTAACATCAATGTAAAAGTGAATATGCCAAATAATTTTTACAATCAAAGCAGCATTTTTTGGGCAAAAACAATGAGTGTGAAGTAAAAGTGTGTTCTGCTATATTCCACTACATATATTGTAAAACGTAGCTTATTTTGACAGATTAATTATTATCATGCTATCATAATTGTGTTTGCTGTTAAGCAGGATTAGTCTTCTCCTACAGACTAAAACAGGAAGTTTACCATCACAGCTGGGTAAGGCGTGACTCCACTGGTGGCTCCTCTCACACACAATGGGCTCCTCATCACTCAGGGTGTAACCCTGATCACAACTGAATGTCACTCTGGAGCCGATGGCGAAATTATTCCCATGCCTCTTCCCATTTACTGGGATCCCTGGATCTAAACAGGAATCTGTTTCCATCATAATGCCTGTGAGAGAAAAAACATATTTCACCTCCAGGGGTTGAACTAAAAGGAGCATGTAACAGAAGCACATTTTTTACAGTATAAATCCGCAGGGGGGCCATCCCCCTGCAGCTACGCTCTTTAACTGTTTCCACTTTTGACCAATACATTTATATTTCCACTCATCTATATTTTCAATACAATTAGCAAAAGTCATCAGCACTTTTTATTACACCCTACCCCCTCTGAGTCTGACATTTGAAGAATATTTCAACCTCTCACTTTCACAAGCATTTGCTATTATGTAGCCATTTGTGGGTGCATGAAAGCCATCTAAAAGAGCTGAAATTGTAACACTTAACACCAATGAGTTTCCACTGAGATGACAAGTTTACGGGTGTGATGTTAATTTATTGGGAATCATGAGTAGTAGTTGGAAAAAAACATGTTCCCTCTTGACTGTTTCTCAATTTTCTGCCTGTTTTAGCACATTACATTATAATAAAGATGTTCAATTACTATGGAAAAAGTGCAACTGGAGACTTTTTGTCGCATCAATTGTTTTTTGCAAAAATAGTATTCACATTTTTTTCATTTAAGTTTATTAATATGACTATAGACTTAATTTTACACAATGGCCTATTTATGTAATAAAAAGCAAGCAGGAATATGAATATGTACAAGAAAAAGTAGTTTTCTAATCCATTAAGCCTATGAAATCACATTCAAGGTTCCAAGATGGACTTGTTTGTCTGGACCAGAGCCCAGTTTTTTTTGTCAATTACTCAGTATGCTGAATAATTTTGGAATCATTCACATAAAGGATTTTACAGTCTGTCTAATCGTCAGCATGTCAACATGTCACTCCAACAGTTCAGTTTGGAGTGAATGTGTGAAGTTTACTATGCAAAAAACATTTGCAAAGTTTACTGACCGCCATATAGCAGGTCATCACGTAATTGGCCTATTATGAGTCATCACATAATTGGCCTATGAGGAACACATGACCCACACTGAACATCACACTTTCTCTAATGATTCTGACCCTAAGATGCCATTTTCTGTCATATAAAAACAGTCTCTGTCCAGGTGGATACAACTGCATATACTGTAATGAGATGAGGGAGGTTGTGGAAGAATTGGGAGACATACTGTTTTAATCCAAAGAACAGCACAAGCAAGTAGTACAGCAATGCAATAAAATTAGTACATTACACAAAAAAAATATTTATTTATTATTTATGTTACATTTTAAAACATTAACTATCATTAGAGAATAAAAACATAAAATTTTAAGGTTTTCCTTAGAGATGGGAAATCTGTCAAAACAGATGCCACATATAATGCCAGCCTGTTTTTTTGCAAATTTATCCTTGCTAGCAAGCTGACAAATAACAACAAGTGTTTGTATTAAAACATGCTTTTAACAATAATGATTCTTCTCTCTGTGTAGCCTGTATTAACAAACAAACACGCCATGTGTGAGTGGGACATTAAACTTTTATTGCCCTCTAAAGCACAGTTTATAAAACACTTTTTAGCTAATCTTTCTACCACCAACAATATTAAAAAAGAAACAAACATTATTTCAAGACAGATTATTATTGCATAATTATTCACAAGGGTTCCTCACCACTTTTAATTGTCTGGATATTGTTATTGGTCATGTGATGCTACGGACAATTCATGGCTGCATGTTTTTGACAAGTGAAAAAAAAATTCTGCATTTAAAATGAGGGAAACAGGTGAGAGACGGACTCACTTTCGTAGCGAATCTGGAAGCCTTCACTGGAGCGGCTGTTGTCTGTGGTAAAGAGCAGGTACATGTAATTGCCCGTGCTGATGAGGAAGTGTGGTGCCTGAGTGCCGTGGTACTCGCCGATCAGGGGCGATGAGTTAGAGGGCCCGTCTCGAATCTCTAGTGTGTCATAATTAACCTCTGTCTGAAATCTGTGCAGAAATCAGAGAGAGTAGAACATCTGCTTATGACCATAGTCTTTAGCAGAATTACTCTAATGAGGGAAATTATCTCAGAGGTTAACAAACAAAATTGTGAGAGACAGCACTGAACTGACTGCAGCAAAAGTTTCAGGACAGCTATGAGCATCTGATGATTTAAGCAGAAAAAAAATGTCAATCAATACCTGTCAAACAAGATCTTGATGGCATGATCCTTTCTGGCTTCAATCACCCATTCACAGTTGAGGGAGTCTTTGTAGTATCCGGGCCAGCCAGGGGATAGTAAGACCCCCGCAGGAGCTGTAAGATATCCACCACATGGAGCTGGTGGAATGAGAACACAAAACAGTCAATGGCAGCTCAGCTCACAAATCCTAGCAGCACCTTCAGCAAAGGTGTATTTTGGATTCTTTTCATGTCTGAAGGGTAAAGACAAAAGCACGCTCACCTTCACATCGAGGGACTGCTGCATTCCACACCACGTTTCCATCCTGGATGACACAGGTGATGGATTCTGATCCGTGGGTTTTGATGAAGCCCTCATCACATGTAAAGAGCACTGAACTGCCCAACAAGAAGTGCTCTCCGAAGCGCTGTCCATTGATGGGAATACCAGGGTCGTGGCATTCATTCTGACCGAATGCTGTAGACACAAAGTGAAGCATAACCAGTGCTAAATTCAAGCATGTAATACCTCGTTCACAGGTCCTGCCTGTCCTTGCCTCTGAAGATACGAGCACCTAACCTGTAATTATAGTACCTAAGCTTCAATTTACAATGCTATAGCTATCTGTTGTTTAATTAACAACCAGCTTACCAGATCTAACCCAAAATGCACTGCTGCTTTTTAGGTTTAAAAGCCCAAACTTATGACAATGTTGAACATTACCAAAATGTCACTCAGGTTAGTTTTAAACCCTGTTTCAGAGAACCCCATGGCTAAATGACTGATTAATACTGAATGGCACATTTTAAGCTGTTCCTGTAAAAGCATTACATGGCTGTTCTTTTAATATTCAAATGAAAAATACAACCAAATGCCTTAAAAACTGCATCTGACAAAGAAAGTAAAAATAAAACGCACTTATACTGAATTTTTTTTCAGAACATTACCAGAGCGACGTTTTGGCAGTGAACAGATCATCACATGCAGAGTGACATCTCCTTGTAAGAGTGTGTTAGGTTTACAGTAAGGGTCTTTTTTACAGTACACCCCCTTTTGCTTTCCTGCCACACAGTGGTTTGAGATGTGCTCAAGATGGCACAAAACTTTTTGTCAAATCTATTTTTCCTTAACACAGCTCTGTAAGACAGCTCACACACATGCCGTGCACACGCATCACAGATGTCAGTATGGAGGTTCAATTATTCAATATGGGCACTCACACAAGCCGAAGATCCTGCCAAAACTATTTTAGTGTTTTGGTGAACACATCTGTCCGTGGGGCCCCTGTGAAACTGTGATGGCTAATGCATGGAGACCTTGTGGCCAGGGCTCAGGGCATGTACACAGCCCTGGTCCATTCCCCAATGACAGCCTCATTGTTCTTCCAGCCTGGCCTGACAGTTGCTCCAGTGTCACTTCGGGAAACATGTCTAGTGCTTTCTGACACAGTGACACACCATTACTGAGGCAGCACTGTTCAGATATCAAACCACACAATCCACTGTCATTGCCTAAAACTACCACCTTTCTCAATGTCTCTCCAATCTGTTTTGTTTTATAAACCCACGCAGACATTCCAGCTTGCATCCATCCAGGCAAAAATATGCCCTGATTTACCTGGGACAGTCCAGTTTTCTAAATGACATAAATATGTCACAGTTTTACTTGTTGGGTTCATTGTGTACAATTAAGCACCCTCATTATCCCTCTAGCAACTGTTTCTGATAATGTTTGTGGTTTTTAACAGGCTATCATTACAAAAATCATTGCAATTTCAAGCTGATTTGCCATTATTTCCTTATAGAATGATTTTAGCAAATCAGCTTATGTATTCGGCTGTCACAACAATATCTTCATGCGCCTACTGCTGTTCTATGTCATGCTGCATCTAGCAAGCTAAACTGGAGAAATGCCTACAATCTGTTTACCACAATGAGCTGAACGAAGCCTATCTATTTCTTCAAGCAACACGTGAAAATGCAACCAGGCACCTGCTTAAAAAATTTACAGAGATCCCCTTCTTGTATGCTAAGGTCTGAGAAAAAAACCCAGATCATCATAATTGCACACACATATAAACAAGCACAAATGCACATGCTTCCACACACACATAAACATGTTATGGCAAGATATACATGTATTTACACAGAAAAAAACTTTTCTGTTAATTTTGTAACTAGATTTTAATTTTCAGAACATATTTATTGATCATTTTATTGATCATGATCATTTATTGATTATTAATCATGTTAATCATGTCAAATAAAATAAAAGTTTATTTTACTTTATACACCAACAGTTTTATGATTTGTTTTTTTACTAAGGTAGTGACAATGCAACAGCTTAAGACATATTTAAAGACTGTATACCTCTACACTATCTTTTGTGTAAAGAACACTTAATAATGCTTACACTGGTCGCAAGATTTTGTAACAGTTCTTCTGCTATTGCAGCACACAAAATATCTATATCTATATATCTAATATCTATATTCTAAAACACACGTTCCTGTGTTTATGCAAAACTTAAGCTCAATGAACATGAATTTGGTCAATATCATCATAATAAAACCTCGAAAAAGAATTAAAGGAAAGTCTTAGTATGCATGACTACAGTTGGCTTTTAAATCATAGAGACAAAAGAAAACCAAAGCCTGTTGAAGAATCCCAAGAAAGTTGCAGTGAAGGTCAAAATGCCCTTTAAGTGCTGCAAATATGGAAAAATGACATTTTTCAGAATGGAGCTATGGCTAATAAAAGGTGCTGTGATTTCACTGCAATATCCTCTACCTTCAACAGTCAATATTATAAATGAACCTATTCAGCTACAAAGATATCACTCTGATTTAAATTGTATTAAAGGCCACATACTGGAGTAACATAAATATCACAGCCCCTTTTACTAAGGATAATAAATGAATGGACTAAACCTGAGAGAAAGTGATTTACCTAAATTACTGCATGTTTCTTAGAATGAAGGAAATGTATTTCTAAATATAAATACAAAACATCATCTTGCAAACTATGCAATGCATCACTGGGACACCAGTAATTTGAAGGTAAAGTATGCAATTGTTTTGACTTAAAATACTGTATCTTATTCTTGCTTCATATACAAAGACAGCTATAAATTATTCCCATAAAATGTAAACAGGATGTCGCTGTGGTGCTATCAAAACATTGCTCACGTTAGCAACCAATGGCGTATGTTTGGATCTAACTAATGGTAGATGGGGGAGTGTTTATTTAAAATCAGCTATTATTTCTGCAATGCAAAAAATTGGTGATGAAGTATGACAGAAATTGCACACTTTACCTTTAGAAATAACAAAAGGTAACATACTTGTGTAGGTGATATTAAATCCTTTCCCCGTATTTGAGTGGTCAGATTGGAACTCCAAGCGCATAATATGTCCATTACTAGCGATCTGCGAAGGCACATCCTTTCCAGAGAACGTCCCAAATGTGGTGGGTTCCGGCATCCCATCGTCTTTCACAATGAGATAGTCGAACTGAGGCTCCAGCTCAAAGTCACTGAAAATGAGATGGATTCGACTGCCTGGCTCGGCTATAATGAGCCACACACAGTTCATGTTGTTTCCATATTCCTCTGGGTAGTTTGGCGAGAGGATGGTGCCTGACGGAGTGGTGAAATTGAAGAAGCAGGAGACTGCGGAGATGAAGACAAATATTTATAATTCCATTACAAAGGTTACAATATTTATTTTCATTCGCAATATCTTCATTATCACATATCCATTAAAGGCCCGTTGTGTTAGTATTTTGGCTATTTGCCTCTAAAATCTCGCAAGGGGGGTGGGTTCATGTAGGTTGTGATAATGAGTTGCATTGTGCTGAAATGATAATGAGTCAACCACTTTTGCTCATAGTCTGAGCTGTCATAAAAAATTATAACTAAATCAATAATTCAATTTTTCAAAGTGCTCTTATGTGAAACCACACCTCATTTTATGCAAATTAAGCTTATTATAAAATGCACCTTATTTGAAAAATCAGTGCTGTTGGCTTTGTGTAACTAATGTTTCACTATCACCGACCAAAGGCTATCAAAAGAAAAAGGTAAACAGAGTATTACTTAAAAGGGATGTTCATGTACATTTATTATCGATGACAGTAGTAATTTATCAAATGATGATAACATGATGGAAAAGAGCATATCCGGGCATGGATCCAGACGTGTGGTGTAGTCAAGTGTACTTTCAGCAATTTATAGAGGTGATTCAGGTGTCTGGATGGAGTGATGTTGTACAGTCCCAGCTGTGTCTGCCAGAGCACAGCAGTCTGCTACAAAACCCAGCATTAGGACTGTTGGGGCAATGTTTGCACTGCTACCTAATTTGCACATAATTTTATAATACGTTGGGTGCTAAAAAACACAGATAACACCGCTGTAATTGGGAGCAATTCTTTCTGCCTGTTGCTTGTTATACAAACAGGAATATGATAATTGACCTCTCATATAGCAACCTGTGAATTACCAGAGTGCAATTGGCTTCATATCCACCCCGATCTAGATGTCACGTTTGAACAGAAGCGATGCATTAATGGCAAACATCAACATAAATGGCAAAGTGTTAATTATAAACAGGCTTTTCAGATAAAAAAACCTTACAGACGCAGCTGGGCTTGTTTCCAGACCACTGGTTATTTTGCTGGCATGATATTGTCCTCTCTCCAACCAATTCAAAGGCAGCCTGACACTCAAAGGTCAGCACATCACCGTGCAAAAAACGCTCTCCAGTTCGCTTTCCGTATGCAGGGATGCCTGGATCTCCACATCCACCTTTGTCGATCTCTGTGTAGGAAGGCAAACAAGGGTACATGTTTTATTTAATTTGAACAGGTTGTTTTCAACTGCTGATTGTTATGGATGCAATGTTCTGTTACACCACAGGGCCTCATTCTGGAATGTAGTTTGTAGTCTATGAGAGGATCTCAAATGCTTTTGCTTCAGAATCTAGTTTATCCTCACCCACGTTGAACCCACATTTAAATGCAGTTTGGGTATTTTTTTTGTTTTGTTTTAAAAGTGGTGTCACACAACCTGTCCATTTTGGCATTCACTCAAGTTGACTAATTTTTACAGACTGACAGATGAATGTCACCAAAATACCACTTGTTTGACTGGATGCCTGGACTTTGACATCAACAACAAACGACAAGGGAGGCATTTGGAAAATCTATTCATCTTGCTATCCCAACCATTCGCAAGTACGGTATATGGTTGGTAAATGTTTCATTATTTGCAATTAGCATTGTTTTTCTCTGCTGGTAGTCCCTCTAGCAGAACAAACTTGTAACCAATCACTGGTGTGATGCCAAAATTATGACAAGATAAAGTACAGAATAGCAAAGGTGTTTGGAAGGCAGCATAAAACGAGAGTGATAAACGAATGACGTTCTGGAAGAGTTGCTTTTAAATTTAACAACTCTAGTGTCAGCTCAGCAGCAAGCGCTTCATTGACCCAGCTGGCCGATAATCTACAGGGGATGAGTTTCCCTCTTGTGGCAAATTCCAGGAACTCTACAAGGTGTTAAGAGCATGTTAAATACCTCTGGATCTGCCACAGGCGATTAGTTCAAGAACCCACAAGAATAGTGAGCTATCGTGTCAAGACTGCAAACTCATCACGACCAAAGAAGCAGCAGCTCTTACTCACTGTTAAATAATGCACAAAGTAAGGCTAGGAAAATGAACACCTACAGAAATGCTCTGTCATACCTTTGGTGTGGGAGTTTTTAATACAATATCATGCTAATTAAGCTATCCCACCTGCAATGTTCCAAGACTAGACCAAACAAGCCTATTATGTACCTTATTGATAAAAACATCAAATTATTGTGTTTCTCAGACATGGGCCAAAACTGCTAATAATTTAAATATAACAACCATAAATGGGGTGTAATATTCTGCGCCTACCATTTTCTGTGCAATTAAGTATAAAATTGGATTTCAAACTTTTGTTTAGGTTCCTTGATAATTACTTAAGCCATGCTCCTGTTTAAAATTTGGTTACTGGAATGTTTTGGGTGCATTTAATCACCTTCTTCAATCAGCAATAATAATATAGTAATAGTAATGTAGTAAAAATGCCACAGTTTAGAACTGTTAATTCATCACCTGTGAATGTTGTCCCACACAAAAGGACTGGTCATCATATGAAACTTTCTTGCAAGGAATAGCTCATTCAAAAACAAAAATATTCTGTCAATGTTTACTTGAAATTACCATTCCAAACCAACATGTTTGTTTGGTATATGTTTTTTGTGTGGCTTGTTTTTGGTCATTTTTGAAGCATTGAATTTCGAATTTTATGTAAAATCCTTAACTTTCAGTTTCCATTTTGTGTTTCAGACAATAACAGCCTTTTGGAATAAACAACAGGTAAGGACATATAGTGAGTAAACAATGGAAAAAAAATCATTTTAAGTAGAACTAAGCCTAGTTCACATTGCTCAAAAATGTCAATAAATCCTAAAAATGCCAGTAAACATCAACAAACTAGGGCCGTTAGATTTTTTTTTTGGAAAATGCTCCAACCTTGGTGGTGTTTGGCACAATGAAAATGACAGTTAAAGTCCCAGCATTCCACATCTCACAAAGTCTTAGCTATGTTTGAAATGTTGGCACATGTTGCTGTTTTGGAGTGATGTGATTCAGCTTTAATTCTGTAAAACAATACTTAAAGCTGGTTCACATCTCCCGAACATACCAACATCAACAAATGCCGACATTCTAGTATATTAGTATATCTGAAATGGGCACTTGGTTAATCCAGTAAACTCACTGCAGATGGCCAAATATTGTTTTTGTATGGATGGTTGTAGCTGTTGAGAAAAAAATCCTTTACCAATCTAAAAACTTTTAAATGAAGGTATGAAATGATGTGTTTGAATTTGACATCTACAAGGCCTCAAACAAAATGTCCCACCAGTGGGTCCCAGTGGAAATGTTGTCAAACATGACAACGTGACTAGAAGCACAAGTGTGAAATTGGGTTTACACAAAGTTAATTGGGTTTGTGTCATTGTGCAGGGCTATCCAGACAGTGAGAATTGCTCAATTGTGAGGTTACAGTTCAAAGTGAAGAGTGTCTGGGGGAAAAGCTCTATTCCAAGGTATTAAATGGCACGCTTTAGAAAAACAAGTTAAAAGGGTGGAAAAAGAAAAAGTGGATACAATACAATCCCAAAAGTTCAGCCTATATAATCATGTATACAAATATTGTATATTTGACAAGTTAATTAGTAAAATGTTGTATTAAAAAAGTATAGACTCTATAGTGTTGTATTTACAGTATAGTGTTTTTAGAGTCTATACTCAGTATAACATTGTTTACAGATTTGCCCATTTACCCTTCTAAGATCAAGTTCCATGAAAATAGATGTACATGTGTTAAGTTGGACACCACAACAACCCTCTTGGGTCTAAAGGGATTTGGGGCCCTGGTGAAATTTTGACATACCCTAACATTTTTGTGTTTTTCAACTGCTAATCTACAAGAATGTAAAAGAAATTATGAAAAACATTCAATTTAACTTGTTAAAAATAAACTTAAGAATTATTTCTAGGTCATAATTTAAATAATATATTTAAATATTTGTGATACTGATTTTGTGAACTCAGATTTTCTTGCTTTCATTGAAGCACAGATGCTCTTGGAACAATCTTGAGTCATGCTGGGATAACACGCTTCATCAGGATATGCTTTGTGGAGTTCATGCCAGCTGATGTGCATGCTGTCATTAAAGCAGAAAGGGTGACATGCCAAATGCTAAAGCATTTTAAAAGCCAAAACTTTCTACCTATTCTATTTAGGTAAAACTGTACAATTAGGCTGCAGCAATTAGTTAATGCAAGAGTTAACATGAACATTTATTATTTTTGCATTTATTATTATATTTTACATTTATTATGAATTTTTATATATGCTTTTTAAAAGCAGCATTAGGTTTCACATTATTAACTATAATTAATTAATTAATTACCCGTTTAATGGGGCATTCATAGCCTAATGGTTATATTGTCAGACCTGTAACCCAAAGGCAGGCATGAAATGACTGAAGTGCCATTGAGCAAATAACCTTTTCCCAGTTGCTCCCCAGGTATTGCAGTGCTACCCACAGCTTGCAGTGTGTTCACATCTCCTTGTATAGGTTAAATGCAGAGGTCACATTTTAAGCATAGGTTACCATACCTAACAAACATTTTTCTTTCTGTTTATTTCTTGAACTTCTAACTCAAAATCCCTACAAAAAATTTCAGCTTCATCCTAATGTCTTCAATTGGATATGCAAATTTTATATATAGATGTGTATTGTTAAATAATAGCCTTAATGTATTCTTCAATTTCTTGCCTGATGCCATTTTTCAAAATACGCCTGCACAACAGCTTTGTTTGACCTCAGAATACTGGCAAAGTTATACATGTTCAATGTTAACATTGATTGGCCTGCTTCATAAGGCACTGAAAAAGATCCTAAGAAAGAGGAGGGGGCAGTTGTGGTCTACTGGTTAAGGAGTCGGGCTTGTAATCAGTAGGTTGCTGGTTTGATTCCAGCACCGGCAGATAGCAACTGAAGTGCCCTTGAGCAAGGCACCTAACCCCTGATTGCTCCCCGGACACTGCAGGGATAGCTGCCCACTGCTCCGGGTGTGTGTGTGTTCACGACTTGCAGTGTGTGTTCACTCCTCACATGGATGGGTTAAATGCAGAGGTCACATTTCGATTATGGGCAACCGTAACTGACAAACACATCACTTTTCACTTTTAGGAAACCAGCAGGTGTGAATGATGTCCTGTTTCAGAACATTGCTGAGACATACCTTCATACATGGCTTTGAACCCCTGTGATCCAATCGTGTCATCGGACTGCAGATGTAGCCACATTTGGTTGCTCAGACTGACAATCAAGTCAGGCACACTAGAGCCGGTAAGACTGTAACAGAGACAAAACATCTAGTATCACTTATCAAACTGCATATGGAGCTGTGTGCGTCATGTGCACACGGCTACTTCATGTGCACTTAAAAGAAAATAACACACTGTTATTCTATGGAGCATAAAGGGAGTTAAGGCCTGAATGGACGAAAATGCGTGTTCAAGGTTTAGCGTGAGAGCGCTTTTTGCTGCACTTACACATAAAGGACTCTTCGAGCATCACCTATTTTGCCTCCATCGCCTACTGTTAGCGTGTCATATGCCCGCTCTAGATCAAATTCTTCAAAAGCCAGCTTGATGACCTACAAAAGGGAAGAAGAAATCAGGATAAGCAACATAAACCAACAAGCTGAAAATGACTTTGTGTAAGACAGACTCTGAGAACGCTTTTGTAAAAACATAGTAGGCACGCTGGCATGTTAGGTCAGTCACAGTTTTCCATACTCTTGCATTGCCACAAATTTGATTGCAACAGTATCTGTGGAGGTGCAATTAAGTAATTTAGTTTAATTCAAGACTTTCAGACATTCAGCCATGTGCGACACAAAACCCGAGGAAAAGAATTGCATGTGCATTTGATGCAAGTGTAGAAAAGAAGGTGGGGAAAGAAAATTGGATTTGTGGAGAGATTGCTTAAAGGAGAATAAAAAATAAAGCATAATTAGGACAAACCTATTATCAACATTCTCATATTTTTAAATGGGCCATTAAAGAGGCATTATTCTCCTTTATATTCTATCTGTTCTCTGAATTCTGTCTCTTCTCTACAACCACAGTAGGTAGAGCATTGTCTTCTCTGAAGTACAGAACTAGGTGACACAGATCTGACACAAGGGGACATTTTTAGATGCAAACACACAAAAAAATGTGTTAAAATGCAAAGTCTCAACACACCAAACAGCTCTTAAAGTACAGATGTTACAAACAATTTTTTTTATGAATAGCACAAATCACATGTCTCGGACCATGATCTTTAAAAAGTAAGTCTACACAATGACAATTTAGGTTCTGGATGTTTATTGGTCAATAACACATCTATGATGCCAAACACCTGTTTACCACTTCTAACCTCTTCAGGGACAACTGGTGCATTCCTGACAACCTAAAAATTCTTTCACCTCCTTCTTCCAAATAGGCATCGGAACAGTGCTGAAAGTCCTGACTTGTGACGTGGAGGTTGATCAATAAGCGGCGCTGTGCAGACAGTTTAGCCTATGACATCAAAGTACTGTGAGAGTGATTTGAGAGCTTTTGACTCTGTATGATTTCAAAACTCATGGAACTGATTTACTGATTTCACACGTCGAACAGTCTGTGCAGTGCTGTTTTAGGTCAAGCACACCATAGTAATAACCTTTGCATACATTTTTTTTTACATAAAATATTTTAATTGCCTGGGTATGTGTACCCAGTCAATACTTTATAGGTACATATCTACATGTAAATAAAGTGGCTGTGCATCAGTTAATTCTAACCTTTTCAATCAACAACACAGAAAGTGAAATCAGAAAGAAACGTTAAGTTTACACTTGAGTATGACTTTAAATCAGCTGGGTTGCACCTTAAACACAGCGTATGAAGCAGTAAAGATACTACTTTACAAATTGCAAATAACAAAATAATGTTTTGTTAAAGGAAAATAAAACATAAGTCATGTGTATTCTGTAATTCATGAAATGAAGCACCCAAGGTTGTGAATCCTAAAGATTAAAATGTATCTATACTATAGTTGTCTTGAAAATACTGCAAAGCATGCTCTACAATTGAACAAGCTATTAGTAGTATTGCAAAAAATGTACATAGAAATGTATTTATTCGATATATGTAGCTTAAGTCATGATTGTGTATTTTCTGTAATTGTCAATTTAATACAGCTGTATTTTACATGCTGATGGTACAAGAATGAACAGACCCGATGGAGGCTGTATCAGCTTATCATTACAAAAGCAACACAACTCAGAACTTTTCAGACAAGCCATCTTTATAAAATGCCAGTGCTGATATGGAGTCATTCCCTAAACGAGAAGCCTAAAATACAGGCTTTTCAATTATCCTGTCAGAAGTAGAGAATCTTTTTACAGAAGGCTTAGCAAGTGGATAAAAACAGCACTCATGGTCTACATAAACACATTCACAGAGTGACAGGACATCTTAGCGATTGTTCCCTGAACCGCCTTGAAAGAACTATTGATTTCTTTATTTTATACAAAAACTAAAAAAGCCTGACAGTTGCCTCAATGGCTCTACTTTGCCTGCATTTGTGAGAAGACGTTCTCCGATACTCTTCAGAAATTGCTAAATTGTGTGGTTTCATTTTGCATTTTTATTCATCCATAAGAAAAAAATTGTGAGAGTGAGTGTTTACAAATCACATTCGGTGTCACTTTCAACCCGCGTTCCCTCTAAGCCGTGCTCATGCATGACTGCACGTTTCCAATGTCGCTTCTACAAAGAACTGAGCCAGACTGTGAAGATATCAGTCAGCAAAGTCAGGGTTTGTATGAAAGCTTATAGTTTATTTTAAACTGTAATATATTATAATGTGTTTGGAAACACATAAAAATCAAATCAATATTTTGATTTTAAACATTTATTAAACAAACAAACCTTTTTTTTCCCAAAAAGTGCTTTCCCACCGCCTGAGTTTAGCATTTTCTTCATATCTTGTTTTTTGTTGTGATCATCTTTAAAATGCTTGCGCTTTTTGATTGGTCAGAATGGATATGTTTCATTTTGCTGAGAAATAGCACTGGCGGATATCATGTTTGGCTAAAATCTGAGTAACAAAATAAATGTGAAGCCTATTTTGGTGGTATCTCGATTTTTTAAAACTGGCGTTTATCCCGTTTTGGAACTCTTCAAATGAATGTATATGTATACATAAAAGATTGGCATCTGCAAACAAATTATAGAGCCTTTCTTAGTATAATTTTGGATTACAAAATTGTAAATACAACAAATAGGAATGACACCACTAAATATTTGATTTAAAGCAATTCAGGTAGAAGAACAAAGACGTTTATGAGTGCCGTCTTATTATGTTACTTTATAACCTAGGTATGACAGGTACATCTTAAATGACATCTCAAATGATAATGGTGCTGTGGGACCTGTCGTTAATAAATGGATATGGTAATAAACATTCAAGTCACTGGTGTCTGTGAATGCATTGTGAAAGTTCTGAAAAATTAAGCAGCCCTGTCATGTTCTGAACCATGACATTCTTGTCTGAGACAGGCTATGACAGAGACAGAGATCAAAACTGCATTTTTATGATCTTCTAAGGTCTTAGCATTCTGTTCTAAGAAGATTTTGTATATAACATTTGAAGAATTTCAGCTCTCAACAGTTCGCCACAATTCTCAAATCCCAGCACTGCATTGAAATATGCATTAAGACTGTGTCGAAACACATCTACCATTTGCCTTGAAGTTTCCTTCACACTACGGAGTAAACAAAAGTTATTATAACAATACTTAGAACTCATAACAGCTTCACTCTTTAGATCTGTCTAATGCCTACTAGACAGGATGCTACACAGAATTTGTTCAACAAAGTTATCTTTGAAGGCATCATAATTATGATTTAAACGCAGCCAGTTCTATCTGTTTATGCCCCTCAATAGGTTTTGAGACAGCGGCTTTGGTGAAAAAAAATTAGCACACAGTGAAATAAATTAAAGTCACATTTCATCATAGGATCAAAGCACAAAACATGAGTGAAAATAAACTGGATGTGACATGGCTGGGATTTTAGGTGTATGATAGTGAAGTCTGTTAATGATGGTGGCCAACAGGTACTTTCGAATTTACTGGCATGTCACAAAGATTTTACAGAAGTCTATCATCTGTATGACTAATTGTACACATCCAGTTCCTGGGGGATAGCTTTTAAAACCTAATGTATTTTCCTCAGCTACAGTGCTGTAGGACCTAAATGTTTAACAAATACAGTGGCTCAGGAAAAAACAATTTTGGGAGTATTTATATGGAAACACACTTCAAATAAATCAGATCAAACAAAGGGATATTCAATATTTATGGATCTGCTATGGAAACGAGTTACTTTAAAGGCTGTTTTTTATGCTATGCTATGATTTTGACCAAACAGCCATTGCAGCCAAGTAGATTTAAAATGTTTAATGCAAAAAGTAAAACAGTAAAAAATAGTTCTAGTTTAAAGAAAAATTCAACACATTTAGTCCGTTTTCTCTAAGTTAATGCAAGATTAAATTTGACTATTTAATTATTTTCTTTTAGAAAGCACCATTTATCAACCTTTGTAAATTTAAGAAAAAAACATTTTACTTCTGTATTGCTAAATACAGTGAAACAGGATATTTAGACAGAAGAAATGCAGAATGGATGCAGGTGACGGAGGGGTTAAAAATGATGAGGGATTGTTGATGTTAGCTCAAGAAGTCATTTCAGAAGGGATAAATTATTACATTTAATCAGAATGAATGATAAAAGATTACAAAGACGAATATGCCTTGATGACTCAATAAGACCAGGGTTCAGTTTTCATTCCCTGTTGACATCAAATCAAAAATGCTATTATTAAATCTCTGTCAATCCCTGTCTTTTACACTCACAGATCATAAGACAAAGAAAGATGAAACTAGTCTATTGACATTCTCTTTAGGAAACACAATAGCCAAATACTTTGCGAATAATACCTACTGTATGTGATGTATTATAGCATTTTACAATAACTTGAAAAAAACAATTTGAAAAAAATTGAAAAAAACAAACATGCATATAACCGGCATTAAAAATCTGCCAGGTGCACAGCATGTTAACTTGATAGTTGTTTTGTGTTTACTCTAATTTGTTGTTTTGACTCTGTTTTCCTTTCGTCTTAATTTAGCAACCACAGCATGCATCTCCCTGTGGTGCGCGCTGAGGTCACACTCGATTGTTCTGCCGTCACTCCTACCACAGCCGAAGCTGTGGCTGAACCTAATCAATTCTGGAGACACAACACTAGCGATAGATGGTCAGGGCAAAAGGTTGACAATTATGCAAACACTGTGGACTGCAATGCAAATGTTCTCCTAAATTATCTTTAAGATTATTTTTGACATTTATGCAGGGTCCCAGTCCATTATGCATCTTGGAGGCTATTCTAAAGCATATCATGTTTTTGGTTTGTCAGATTAAACATGGATTGCAAAAATGTTTTATGGAGTTTTATTCTCATATGACCATGAGTCAGACGTAGATTGTAATTTAGATTTCAATTACACACGTACCTTCTCTGGATCCACCGCTGTTATGACCCACACGCAGTGTGCGTTATTTTCGTACTGGACAGGGTAATTAGGAGATGTTATAACACCTTTAGGGCCTCGCAAATTAGAACCACACGTTCTAGCTGTTAAGGGGAAAATAAAAACATAAATTAGATGATGTTATTGCTGTTTGAATATCATTTAAATAATCAGCTATCACAACAGAGACACAACCAACAATTTTACAATAGCTTTGTTACAATAACCTAGTTGACAGAGTTAGCTCACATTTCCCTCCCAAATACTATGGCAGCATTACATGTGAAAACAACAATCCCAAAATGCATTGCAACAAGAAAAAGTATTTAAAAAAATTGGATGTGGATGTTGTGAATGAAATGGTGATTCTAAATATAATTCTTTAACAGTAAAAGTAATAATAATAATAAAATAAAATGATAAAAAATTATGGTGGAATCTAATTAAATACATATGTTATCTACGAAATTTGGTCTGTAATTTCTTTCTTTTTTTATGCTCGTATTAGCAACATCATGACAACTGACAACTCCATTGCATTTTACAACTGACTGAACGGCAAAATGCCCAAGAAACTTGATTCCAACTTACAATACACGATACCACAATTTAATTAATCGATTCCAATATAGATCAATGTTAGGATGTTGCTAAGCTAATAATTCTAATATATAACACACAATAATCCTTTATAAATTAGCCATTTTATCTTTTAAAACTATTTTTATTGATACTTTGCTGGGTTATTTTGCTATTGACAATTCTCTCACTAAACCTAATAGGTTTCGGAACAAAACTATATCAGTTTAAAAAAATGTTCTAATCTATTTAAGGTCATGCCTCAAAATAACTTGACTCAATCATTGACAGAGTCAGGTGTTTTTCCCCAGCGTTTTAGTGTGCTGGGGTATTAACTGCTTCTCCCTTGTGTTTAGTCAGGGATTTTCTTTGACAGCTTAAAAGAGCAGGCACGCTCCGTTACTGTGGCCTCATCGGCTTCTCCACAGGGTACTGAGGGAGATTTGGATAGGTGGAGATGAAAAGAGATAACAAAGCAAATATTCTGAGACAGAGACTGCACTGAACTCTTCAGTTCACACAGCTACTATAGGGAAAATAGCATGTATCAACCAACAGTAAGTGAAAACCTTGTTTACACTTAATATTACAGTAATGCCCATTTCCGGTGATCTGATTAGTTTACAGTGTTTAGTGCAAACTATACTGTAATCTAAACACTCAAAGCTCAGAAGAAGTCAGAAACAAATGCTACCACATTGCATTTGTCTTTTAAATGTATCTGATTTGTCACACTATTAATGATTCAATGCATAGGTTATCCATTTACACAGACTAATCAAAATGTGTGGAAAAGCACACACAATCTTCAGTATGGTGTACATTGTGACAGATTGTTTTTAAACTGTTAAAATAAAACAAATAAAACAAAATCTTTAAGCAACAGAACATGAATGCATGAAATGAGATTCTCCTCTCTATAAAATTTGACCACAAGTGATCACAGAAAATCCATTTGAGAAACATGGCTGATCCCATGGCTGGCACTGGACAGCAGTCTAAAAGATAACCACTCTGTGTAAAGACAAAGTTTAAAAACATAAATGTGTCTGGCATACACAATGACCTCCTTCACGGTCTGTATACTTGTAAATTGATGATATAAGCACCACTTAATTACCAAAGTGCCAAATACAGCAGTGAAATTGAGCTTCTCATTTACAGGTTCAAATATACTCCATAATTAACTCCTAAATCTATAATTAATTAAACAAAAATACAGTGAAGAAGAGGCCACTGGAAAAGGGCATACTAAGGATTCATAAATCAGAAGGTTAAAGGGTCTTTACTTTTCTGTTCCCCACAGCCCCCCATAAAGAAGGAAAAGAAGGCATTTAAGGCTTGTCTTTAAAAAGGGTACTTGGCACTGCTGAAACAAAAAAAAGTGTCTGGATCAATCAGTGATTGGCGAGAATTGTGTAAAGAAATTGTCAAGCCTGGTTACTTCTCTGTTCATGCCTCTGACACTCTGCCTTATTTCATTCTGATTAATGTCATTTGGAGGCCTGTGTCTTTTGTGGCTTTCAGACACAAGAAACTCCAGGGCTCATCTTAAGCACACATCTAGCCACATGACCACTGAGATAAGGCTTCTGGGATGCTAAAAATAAATCAGGAAAAAATCTACATTTTTTGCTACTATTTTAAGAAAGATGGTTCAGCCTTGTCAGATTGCTCAGTGTCCTTAGCAGACACAATCTGACATATTTTTAGTGCCAAGCAATTTGTTTGTGCACACACTCAACTGACATCACAGCCAATCAGAAGACATGTAATGTTTAATATATAGTTATGATTAGCAAGATTTTGAACAAATTACATTTCATTTGGGGAGGGATTGACCAACAGAATATTGCAAAAATAGAAACCATGAAAACAGCACAATTATCCTTCATTAGTTGCCTACATAGTGTCTATGTCTAAAAATAATTGATTTGCATGTTACAGTACACTCACACAGTTCTGGGATTTTAATGTTTTAAAATGATTTATTATGATTATTTATGACAATAATGCTTTGAGTTTTCACTGCTTTGAATTTGCAGCAAATCTTCAGATTGGTGAAGAATCATATTCAAATCATTGCTGGAGTAAATGTTTACATCTTGGGGTGAGGGTGAATTGTTGCAGGCACCTTGTGATGTTGTTTTGTTGAAGCTTATCAGGTTTATGGAGGTAAAATGAGAGGAAGTGTTTGCAAAAGCTAGCAAAACTTTAATTAAACCTGAAATTATGCATTTAAATAGGTTTCCTTTCTAGGTTAAGGGTTTCTGAAATGTGGATATAGGCTCTAGTGAGTGGCACTGAAAACGGCAGCACCTAATTAAAGTAAACATCGCTCCTCATTAATTTGCCTGATGGAAGAATCAAACAAAAAGCATGTGGACAAAACTTACCAGCTGAGCACAAAGGTGACATTATTGGCAAAAGGAACACAAACACTACTTCCAAAAAGTGCAGAAATTTTAAAAATTAATTTAAAAAAAATTAAGCTAGTCCATCACTGCCTGGACAGCTCATATTCCAGCAAATGTCTGGGTTCATACCCATATGCAAAACACTTCTAGATGCTGACCAGTGCAGCAGAGATTTATACACACAATAGCTGTGTATAAATGTCTGAACTAAAATGAAACCTTAGAAGTGACCAATTTGGAACACTTTAAATACAGTAGACAGCTGCTCTATGTGTCATACAAATAGAACAATTCAACATTGTTCTGCATTGAATTACTGTCATACATTTTTATAAGTAACATTTCTCTCACTTCTTCCACTGTGGATGAGTTTCACTGTGCTTGTTGCTGTGCATTGTGGGATTGCTCCCATGTGAAGTATGCATAGGATATCTTATATTTTGGAAGGTGTTTTAAGAGAATTCAAGAGAAGATACCTTCAAAGGGTATCTTACCTTTGGACTAGAATTTGAATAAGAATGTGATGTCTTAAAATGCTGCCTATGTAGAAATCTCACAAGGTTTTGGTTCAGAGCCATAGACACAGAGCAAAAGAAAATCTGTAATGCATAATTCAAAACCACTTTTTTTTGTCAAATCCTTGCGGCACAGTTGTTTCTGCTTATGGATTGTGTGATGCTACGCCCCGCTGCCGTGTGGTACACATATTATTTAAGCAGATCTGACAGCGTCCCTACAGTAAGTGTCTCATTGGGGGGAATGAGAGCCATATTTACACTTACTCCGACAGATAGGCCTGTGGTCACTCCAGGCTGCTAGAGTCTCAGTCACTCTCTGGCAAGTAATGCTCTTTGATCCCTGCAGCACGTAGCTGTCGTCGCAGGAAAACTGGATGCTGGCTCCAACCCTGTGGAATTTAGGGAAACAGAAGACCGTTAGAGATCACCCAGCGACATGAGTCATGCCATCAGATCCAGAACACCTCTTTTGTTGCACAAATGAAAGTGATGTCTGTCAGGCGCCCATAAGCCGCTTGTCTCTGTGGTTGCCTTTCATTTTCAGAAATGCCTAGATGGTTTTCTATTAAATGCAGAACATGTCACAGATCTTGCTTTTTTTGGGGGATATTAAAAACCCACTTAGTAGCACTGACCCAAGGTCCTAGTGGTAATGGCCTATCGATACGAGAGTTCAAACAGACAGCAGGTCCAGACGCGATTAAAACTGTGTCATGCCGTTAAAAAGGACAAGGGCAGCAGATAAGAGAATAAATAGAGAACATACTGAAAGCTGGAGCCAATTCTTTTTCCATTTTCAGGAATCCCTGGATCGGGGCAGATATCTGCAGCCATCCCCCCTTGACTCACTGCAGGCAGGAGGAACAAGACAAAAAGAAAGATGAGGAAATAAATGAGACAACAGCTGATGTGGCAGGCAATCGTAGCGTGATTGTCCAAATTAAAGCACAGGTATCAGAATAACCTCAGCAGCTGTACTGCCTCATTACTGACTGATTTATCATGCTTACAGTGTTTCACAGGGAAAGGACTCATTTGTGCATTGCCAGGTTTTTTTTGCGAAAGAAAGAAAGATGGACATTCTCTTTCCTAAACTGAATATATGATTCAAATTTTATACTTTTTAATTATTATTATTAATTATTATTAATGTTGGGGTAAAATTGCTCATGACCAAAAGGCCATACTTTTAAGCAGTCAGTTAGTGATTGTTTTATAAGTGTGACTTCTTTAAATGAAATGCTTGACTTGATATATCACATCTAGCAAAATAACCTTCTTACTATTTAAGTGTGATGCAAATATCCAAATACTCTCCAAACCAACAACAAAACCCACCTGACAATATTCATTTGAATGCCAGTGCAGATTGCATTCACAAGTGAAATATCTATTCCTGTACAGCTGACAGGGGATTTAGTGGTGTAAACTCAAGGCTATTACCCATAAAAAGCAAAGAAAGGTCAAAGCATGTCCAATGTTTCCCCTCTCCCTACTCTCATCTTCCTTCTAAGCCACAGTGAGTTTATGTTTTCACAGTCTTTCTGACATCCCTCTAAGGTCATTTACTGGCCAAAATCACATTAGGTCAGTTCACAGATTATTTCACTTCAGGTGTGGCAGTGACTACATCTGCATGCACATTTTTGCAGACACAATTTTCCCTGTTGTGGGTAAAATCAAGGTGAAAATCAGTACAGAGTGTCAGCACTTCTATTAAACTTTACAATTCACACATGTTGTCAATACTCAAAACAAGGGACATGACTTCATGTCCTGAGCCACTGCCCATTTTCCCTCACAGGCTGAGGGATATGATTAACAGCACAGTATGAACTCGATAAGTGGAACGCAGTGGAGACGATTCACACTCAAATCTTTCTGTATTACCATGTTAAGGATCCACTGATTCCGCTCTGTTTTCCTGCTCACTATATTCCTATTTTTCATGTAGAAATTTCAAATGTAATAATACTTTGCATATGATAGCCATTGCACATGAGTGTACTGCAATTAATTAACAATGGATAAATGTCCAAACACGTAGTTCCCAACATTGTTTCTTCCTGAAAATTCTTCACTTGCCGTTAGATAAGTAAAAAGGGTTACTAGACTGTTTCATATTGAGTTCAAGCCAAGAAAAGAGGTGCTTTACAGCTATTGGAATGCCTGTATACAACTTTTTTTTGAATATTCTAAATAAACAATTTCCATTAAACGCATGTTCAAGAATTAAACTCTATTTTCATTTATGTCTTTGACAACAGCACACAAGAGTTCGATGAATTGTAAATTGTACCTTGTGAGACCTTAGAGTATTGATTTATGTTCATTTCTGTCAATGTTCACAACAATTTTTTCTGTAATTTTACAATCTCTTGTAGCACACATAATAGCTTGCTTAAGCATAAACAGACAACAGTGAGTATTAAAATAAACATAATTGTAATAAAAACTGTTAATGTGTCTTATTCAGATTTCTATAAACCAGAATATTGGCCAGGTCAAGGCAATCTGGTAAACATTTTCATACAGTCAGAAAGTTATTAAATTTTGATAATTTTGACATACATGTAAATGGCTTGCTGGCTTGATATAGGTTACACATAATTAATTATCATGAACCTTTAAAATAAAACTAAGATCATGAGACAAGGTCAAGGGAATTTGCCAGTGTGCGTGTTTATGCGTGTGCGTGAGCTGCCCAAGCTTGCCACTTATGGAGTGAGGCCTTTTGATCACCTGTCATGTCTGTCTTTTAGATGTGGTCTTCAAATGTCATCTTCCCTGATTGTGGATATCAGTCTCCAGAGTTATTCTGTCTGATCAAAGAGGGTGTCCGCTTTCTGATCTTTTTCTTGGGCATTTATTTTGCTCTCCTATGGTGCCCTGTGATCACCTCAATTTGCACCAAAGAGCTACTTATAATGCATGTGTGAACGTTTAATACATAAATGCCAAGTATACTTCTTTTCCTATGAAAGATCTAAGAGCTCTTCTTAAAGGTGCTCTTTTGCTAACTTCTGACAGACTTAGCCGGACTTTGCCATTACAGCTCATGAGTAAAGATCTCATTCATTTACAACAGAGAGAAATTGATTTTAACAATACAATATAAACCTTTTACAGCAGACTTATCCAAAGCTCTGGGAATGTTAAAAGTCCAGTTCATCCAAAAACGTTATTGTCCGATCACCCTCATGACCTCATGGGATTTTTCCTAAAGTTTTTAAATAAATGATAAAATTATTTTATTTAAACACTGGGTATTATTGGTTTCAGCACAGCTGTTATTTAGTATACCAGAACTAGAATGTTTCACTATTTGTTTCACTCAACTTTTGTCGAGCATATTTTAACGACCCGCGTCTGTTACATGTGGGTTTTAAGATAGGCACAGCGAACCGCCGAGCGGCTACTTAAGCCGCGAGTATGTCTCCTACGTGAACACTCGTGCCCCATACACCGCACGGCCCAGAGTGTCACGGGATCCCGGAATGGCTCCTGGAATAAACGACACGGACGCACTCGTACAATGAAACCCGTTTATTCCCACCACACACAGAACCAACACACATCTGACAATCAACGTGGAGCCCGTCCCGCAGACAGTGATCGCCCCGACGATAATCACCAACAATAATCACATAGAATTACACATATTCAACACTAAACGAAGACATAAACACAGGCGGCATAACGGAAACAATCGCGGCTGGTGCTTTAACATGATTAGACATCTTTAATTACACCACACTCACGATTACCCATCATGCCCCAGGTCACTACAATATGTTCTAAATATAAGATGCATTACAAAGTTTGTAGAATTGAGCAATCACTATTAGGCAAATCATCCTCTCTCACAATTCCTACCCTTCTAAAGAAATGTCACTAAACCTGACTACTTAAAATAACTGACATGCTGAAAGCTCTGTTTAATTATTCTGATTGGCTTAATGTTAGTGACCTGCGATCAAGTAATTTTCATTTGTGTGCAATGTCTGTCATAGGGACTGGTGAGATATGTCAGGACCCAAGGTCAGTGACATCTTCCAGGTAGTACTAAACATTTCTGCATGCTATACCACAAAATATATAAATAAATGAAAAAAGCAGCACCTTTAAGCAACATCTTGCAAACATCTCTGCTGCACACGGTATGCCCATGGGCCATCCATAGGCCATTCACTGCCCCTGATGCATATTGCATACAGAACTGGCAAAAACTTTAAAATGCCAGCTCCAATCTAAATGGCTGGTGGTACCCAATATCCAGGACCATAGGAACCCAGTTTTATTGACAGTTCATCAGAAAACAGTCTTGCTTACTAAGTTCCTTGATGCAATGAGGTAGAACTAATAACTGGCATTTACTAAAAGTCTGCCAGTAAACTAGAAATCACAGGTTGCACAACTGTATTTTCTACTTCATTTTATGTCCGTAAAATAATATCTCTGTACATCTACATATCATTTTAGACACAAATATATTAATGTGGTATAACCAATATTCAGGATAAATTGACACATTAATGTAAACACGTGCTTCACATGTTTAAATGGGTGATTGACTAGAATAAGCCCGTCTTTATGCCTTTGATTCACTTCATGACAGGCATAAAGATGAACTTTGTAAAACTACTTTATATAAGCTGTTTTAATACATGCAATTAAAAGCTTTATACTGCATATGCTTCAAACTTAAAATCTATCTAGCCACATTCAAGCTAATAAAATTACTTAGAGAGCCCTGTGTATGTGTTAGCAAAGTGCTGCCCTTAGTCGCCTTGTAAGTGCCTTTATCTGCTGTAAGTGAATTGGGCTGACTGTCAAGAAAACCTTAGGCGGCCTCTCTCATGTTTGTATATAATGTTTGGCAGAGTAGCTATAACAAGCTACTGCCATCACGTTAACATGGTGTACATTTTACAGTAGCCATGCTGAAGTGGTGTACTTAACAGGCTCAGCCGCTTTTGTAATGCTAATGCCACGGAACACGCTTGACAGAGCACAGAACGGGTGAAGTCATCCATACAGCATAGTGTGTTGTTGCTTCCTTTACTGAATTAAAAATATCATCAAGGGCATCTTTATTAAACACTTAATGAAAACAAGCAAGGCACAATAATAATTAATCATTAACAATAATGATTAAGGAAAAAATGTGCTAAGAGAAAAAAACAATCTCACTTTAATAAATGAATAAATATCCCATACAGACAATTTATTTATTGAAAGCACTTTTATTTTATTTATATTAGCGTCTTTAAATTTTAACATGGTTAGACAAAACTGTATCATTGGCTATCACATTCTCAAAAGTGTGTCATTATGGTTAAATACCAGGGTGGGAAGATGAATGGTTGCAGATTTGAACACTGCAAAGAAGTGGTCCATAAAGTACCGCCATTACGTCCTTGAGCAGGACATTTAGCCTCAGGTAGAGTAATAGGTTGATGTTATAAGAAGTTGAGGTAATAAGAGATGTACTGTCAGTCAGTTATTATTATCTTATCATTATATTCATCCTGTCATAAAATTGTCCTAATGCTCAAAAATAACTTTGATAGCTTGACTTTTGCTTGTGTCTTGTATTCATAATTATAGTTAATTATATGGACAAGTAAATGACTGCAGAATGCCATGTTTCACCAATCAGAATATGGTATTTCAGAAAGATTTTTAGATGACGTTCCAGCCAGAATAACTATAATAATAAAACAGTCATACAAGGTCGTTTTTGTCATACCTCCTACCTGTAGCTAGCTGTAAAGCTCCTCCTACCTGTACCTGTAAATGACTGTCTGAAAATGGAGTAAAAGATTTCCCATTGAAGCCCAGCTATTCTAATACTAGCTAGACCTCATGCCACGTTCATGAAGCAGGACTGCTCTAGCAGTTGACCTGACTTCTCATGCCTTATGCGTGCTGCAGTTTTGCAGGATGAGTGGAAGTATGGACTGTGTGAGAAGTGTACTTACAGACTGCGTTTTTGTGACTGGTATCTTTACTCGGCAACATTTTCACCCCTCTGGATTTCAGCTCAATGGCCTTCTTCACTGTTGGGAGAGGTTAGAGGTCAGGGTTGTTGAAGTGTAAACTTTAATTCATTTATAATACAGTCTGCAAAACCCATCAAGTACCGAAGTGCAGGTACATGTCAACACCTCATTAAATGCGAGCTGCTCTCTGAGAATATAATCTAGTGCGGCCAATCAAAACAAGTCTTGCTCTTCCCATGTATTTATGACGAACAAAGTCATTATTAGCTGGGAACCCTATGGACATTAATTGGTATGACAGATCTTTGTTATTTGAGACACAACTGTCATTCTGGCAATTCTGAATTCAGTCATGTAATCACTTAATTATAAAACGCAGGATGTCAATTATAATAAATTCACTTTAACAAAAACATATTTTTTAAAATACTATACTAACAATGATAAGAAATGTAGCAATCGAGTGAAGGATTTGTTACGAGAAAATATATGTATAAATGTTTTCCTGGGGAGTCATTCCACCTTGTCCTTAATGCACCATAAAACGTCCTTCAACAAACACAGAGGCCATTTTTATAACATCAATCAGTTGCTATAAAAAAAACACAATTTGCAACCAAGACAAATTACATTATTTCAATGCATGTGGGTTTTTCTTCCACAATGAGCACCTCTGTCTCCGGGACACTTACCATAAAACATTCCCAGTTTGAGCGCAAACATTTTAGCAGACGAATTTTGACATTTTTCCAAATCAATAAATGTCAAATGATAAATTCTGTAAGATAACATTTGGTGGTGGATATGATGTTTTACAGATTACAAAACAATTTTTTTTTGGTTCCCGATAAGGCTAATTCCATAGTTACAATTGTATTACACACATTTTGCATAATTTCACAACACTACTGCTTGGTTGAAAATGAATGGTAATTTGGTTCACAAATAATATTTATATAATTGAATAAAAAATGATAAAGGAATTAGAAGGCCCACAAAGTTTTCAGGACAGTTTAAATGTGACCATATAACAAAAGAGGAAAAGTTCTGTTAGAAATCTATAATTTTTAATAAAAATCAGCCTTTGGGACATAAAAGAGACATCCATATATTCTTGACAAATGTATAAAAAAGGATTCACATCCAAAACTCAACAAATTCAACAAATCCCTCCAGCTTTGCCCGAGTTACGCATCCTTTACTCATTATGCAGATTAAAAACAGGATCATAAACGCATATCATGAACATGATTTAAAACGGCTCATCTTGCATTACTCATGTTGGGAACATGAATTCCTTCACTGCTCCTGTGATTGATTTCTCACTTTGGGGGGGTTGTGTGTGTGTGTGTGTTTTGGGGGAATCATCATTGCAGCATGTGTCTGTTCATGGACTCACACACAAGCCAAGATGTCATATTTAGCTACAGCAAAGCATGCCAAACGATGTGCCATCCTTCACTGCCAAGTGTCCCACATCTGCCAATGATAAGCTGCTCTCTCCAGTGTCCTCCCCATGCTGACCTCTTACCTTGGTACTGGGCACTAAATCCTTTCCTACGATGGTTGCTGTCAGATGTGAAGTGAAGCCTCAGCCAATTCTTACTGCTGATGACGGGAGACGGCAGGTTCATTCCCGTTAGCCTGTAAACACACAAGACTGTTGTTTTAAAGATCAACTGTACTAACAGCTACATGTCAATCATTATTACCAAATAACAAACAGCACCACTGGCATTTGTCACATATTATATGTATTGTACATTTCATATTTCACAAAAAAGGTTCCTTAATGAATGCAGTCACCCAATCAGACATTTTTTTACCTTTTATTTTACAATTCTGCAATTGTTATAACATGCTAAAATGTGATTAATCCTTTATTTAATTTATATATAGTGTTTTTTTGTTAGTATGTGTATGCATCTTAGTTCTGGTTCTTAAATCTGATTGGACAAAAGACATTGTAATGCTAGTATAAGACCAAAACAGCAATGGGCCACTTACTGTTTGTATCCCCCCATCACAGAAACAGCTGAAACAAACGGAAAACATATTGTTTTCCATATTTTTCACCTGTTTTGCCTCCTTGTTTTTCAGTAAGACAAAGCCAATGTTACATTTGACATTTGGAGGCAGTGGAGGCTTGGATCCAAACTAGCAACAGCCCATTTGTTCAACAAAATATACTCCCAGGAATATACTTCCAACACCATAGCATTCTAAACTGACCATAGAGTTTTAAATAAACATTTGAATAAATACCAGCACTTTACTGCAATTAACCAAAACTGTCAAGAAAATGAACATTGCTTAACATTGTTCATGCTGGTAGATTTACCTGCTATGTTATGTTAGTCAATCCAAACCATTACTGCTGAGCTGTGGAAATTAAACTATGCCAGAGTTTGATTTGCAATCAGTGTAATTTATATTGTTCTTTTATTTGTTATCTAATAACTCAGGCTGGCCTGTCTCGGGGATTCTCATCAGCATGCCACCCCTATTGCCAATTCTATTATTCCAGATAATTATGCTGCAGATGAGCATGTGAACAGTAAATTAAAAGTTCTACGCAGTCTTGAGTAAATATACGTCTATGCCACCTCATAATTATGCTTGTAGTTGACTGTTTCGCATTTCTGTTTTAATATTTCAATTCACAGTTGCATGCTGCTAACTTTCCTTGTAAAATGTGGACACACAAGGGCTGATCAGTGTCTCAATTTAACATACCTGGGAAATCATTGTTGAAGCACAGGAGAAATCTATTAAAACTGATTCAGTGTGAGACAAATAACCTATTTTTGTTTTTCTCATCACAAGCTTTGACGTCATCTGACTACTTCCATGCTGCTATTTTCATTCCAGTTCTTACTTTTATTATGTTCTGTTAATATAGGGTTAATATAAGTGCATTCCGGGGTGCCTATTAAAACCTCACCGTGTCTTTGTGAAATTTAACATGCCTAAAAATGTTTTTTGTTGCATGTGTGTTCGGTCGGAAGAATTATGCTGAGCTCGCAGGTCCTTACTGTAAAATCATGATGGTAATAGTGTGTCCAGCTCGACCTCAACATTTTTTCTTTTCTATCTTTTTTCAGAATTTTTTTCAGATTGTTTGTACAGGGTGTCTGTCAGACTTCCATGCTGAACAACTGCACAGAATTTCATTTCTTCAAATATAAAATCTGACATTTGAAAGGAAGAAGAAATGGTCATAAATCAAAGACAAAACGAAATCCAATCATAAACTACACTGGGCCTTGACAATAATCATTCATATTCTTAACAAGCATTAATCATGGCAGCTACAGCACAGTCATTAGTCTGTAATTTAATATTTCATCCCAAATCAGAGCTCTGGATCCTTGATGAGGAGACAGTTTTGTTTTTGGCACTGAGATGTGAGAGAACTGTGAGAGAGTTATTCTCTGTGTAGTGTGAATGTGGGTGAATCTTATGAAGACTGTCCTGAACATGCCTGGGTCATGATTCAACCCAACATCAGGAGACAGAGAAACAATATTTGATTTAATAGCTTGAACTTTTTAGGTCTTTTGAGACCTAAAAAGGTCTCAAAAGATTGCAATATATTTTTATATTGCAATATAGTTTTTAACTCCCCACCCATACTTTGGATTAACATAACTGTCCTACAGTGAGATTATAACAACTCTAACGAACAGAAAGGAGTGTTTGCAAATTTGGAAAATGTTAATTGTCAAAATAGTCACGAAGCAAAAACAAAAACCAAAAAAACACCTTCATTATTACATTTTCTAGCCTTTTGATTTATTTTGTGACCTTGATATGTTTTTCTAAGATTGAAGTGTTTTTTGTTCCATTTCTTTTTTAAATCACACACAACCACAATTAAATTACATGTCAAATAAATGAACAGGCCAAAAGATGAAGGTAAAGGTTTTCATGGAGTAATTTAAATGTTCAGCTGGCAGGGTTTTTTTGGCACACTGTGTGATGCCTCTCGATTTCTTCTCAAGAAAGTGGAGTTCAACAGAGCATGAAAACCAGACTGAGCTGAGGAGGCAAAGCAGTGAAAAAGAGAAATGAGAAACGTGCTTTACAAGAGCCAGACAACAGAGAGTACACCTGACAAAGCTCAGTGTTTGAAGAGAGCTGTGCAGATAACACGAGCCACAACATTGGGACAACCGCTATCTGAGGAATATACAGTGTGAAATGTAAAATGCTGATGAATTCTCAAACACAAAGCAGACATTCTTTCAAGTTTTTAGATATTTAAAGCATTTATGTTTTAATATGCAAGTTAGATCCTCTGTAAGCATTAGGATGTGCATTTTAAACACTCCTGGACACTATCAGACATTAAACACCCACTGCTTTAAGTGCTCCTGGTCATTTTTACAGCTGAAGGAATTTTAATGAAAATTTGATTCTGTCAGTTCTTTTTTACCTTCATTTACTCTTCCAAGTAGTGTCACTGCACTCATCTTTTGAATAAAAAGACTATATTGGACTATTCACAGTATAGAAATGTGCCAATTCGCATCTTAGAAAAATCTTTTTTTTCCCAGCACAGATCCTTAAAAATGCAATTATATTATTATGCCAAAATGCTAAATTGGCAAATTTAGTACAATAAGATTATTATTATTAAAATTAAGTGTATATTATTTACAATCATTTTACACAAATGTATAGCAGTCTAATAGATGATGATGCTGGGTTTAAGGAAGTCATGAATAAAGATTGTTGTTGAGCAGCTGAGCAGATCTGAGGTCTTCAAAGAGAATGAGAATTTTATTCACAAGTTGTAGCCAAATGTATTCAAGCTATGGCAACAGTGTCAGAGAGGTCAGAAGAACAGGTCTACTTTGATGACTGCTGCCAATAACGGCTGGAAATCAAGTCCACAGACAACATCATGAGCAGAGCAGAGGGGAATTTCAACAAGAAAGCTTTTGAATTGCAGATGCAGAGTTCATAATTTTGTTTTCAACCTTCCAATGATTTCAATAAGATTGATGTTAAACATTAAATTAGGTTTTTTGAAATGAAAGTGGACAGCTGTTTAAATGCGCAATGTTTATGTTGTTAGTAGTAATTGTAATGATTTACTTCAGTTGGTTAATTTTTTGTTGTTGTTAACATACTGTCAAACAAGTCTTTTAATTGTTATAAGAAACTATGCAAGTGATCATCTAAAACACACATATTTTAGAATACTGTATGTTTTTAGAATTACCATCCATGAATAATTTGTATTATTTAGCCTTATACAGTGCGAAATGTAGTTGCCATTGCGAAACAATCCGAACACTTTCACCTTACCTACTCATTGTTAAGGTTTGCACAGCTTCCCTGTAATTTACCTTTATGCACATTGACATTGACTAAAGGGACACAATTTTTCCTCTTCTGACAAAACTTGACATGACAGGTCATCCAGCGTCTGTCCATGAGGCCCCTGCTCTGAAATTGGTTTGCAGAAGTCAAAGTAATCAGAAGGTTTCCTTAGAGAAGGATGTACTCTAAACATTAGCTTCTCAAATCTGACCACCTGTCAGCTGTCTGTCTCTCCACCAAATCTCATTCTCTCATGTCTACTCGAATATCTGTCAGAAGTGTTCATTCAGGGCAGCAGCACTGAAGTAGCTCAGATGTAAACATTTGAATCACAAAACTTTACTACACTGAATTTGTTATCTCTATTGGCTATGCTAACAATAGGGCTGTAATTAAGTTTTATTCACAGAGAATTCACAACAACCAATGTACAAATAAAAAAGAATTAAGAACTAATTATTACCTTTTTTGTGATATACAAATGTTTAAGAAAAAAGTGCATTATTTTGAAACAGACCTATAGTCTTAATTCTTAATTTTAATTTTAAATTATTTTTGTTGTGTTGACTAGATGTATGTTGTGATGACAAAAATGCAAATTTGCCATTTTTTACAAATTTGACTGCAAAGTTAACTAGAGATACAAAGTTGACTGCATGCAATGAGTATGTAGGTGAGTTTAACTGAAATTAACAAGAAAATCTCCATCATGTTTGTTTGTATCAGGTAATGTATTGGCCTTATATAATAATATATTAAAGATTACATTGGTAATATTTATGAACAACTGTAATTTATTCACTTTCACATTTTATAAAGTTCAGAATGATCAAGGTTATTTCAGATAACAGTAATCAGGTGATTATGTTACAAGTGCAACAGGCCTAGTTAACAAGATTATGTTTATGAGATTAGGGCATTATTAGTGTTACCCAGAGAAAAATCAAATCCTGTGAAGTATGAACATAACACGAACAACCTACATAAACTTCAACTAGAGCCAAAACCTCCCCAGTATCTCATATAAAGGACCATAAACCTGCACTCTGCTGTAGGCTGGTCCTGCCAAAACTATTCCAGCTAATACAAATTACATTGTAAAAAGCGTCATGCCACTTGACTACTTCATGTTTTCTCTTACCTAGTGTCCCCTGTACTGTGGTGAACCAGGTATGTACAACCCCTGGCAAAAAGTATGGAATCACCCCTCTCAGAAGATGTTCATTCAAATGTTTAATTGTGTAGAAAAAAAACAAGCACATATATGCCACAAAACAATTTTCACTCAACAATCCAAACTTCTGGCTGTATAAAACACTTTTTAAAAAAAACAAAGAAAGATAACTATAGTCAATTACAACTGTTTTTACAGATCACACAGAGGAAAAAAATATGGAATCACACAAATCTGAGCTATCGAGCTATTGATTTCCTGGTGTTGATTTCTCTCGAATACTTGGGGTTTAAGTAACACATTTCCCACCAAAACAAATGTCTGAGAGCTGCAGCATCTGAGGTTATGTGACGTAGGTGTGAGGACAATGCATCCAAGTTATTCTGGCCTTACACCAATGGCATTACACAAACAGGTCAGCTATAGCTTCATATGGATTACTGAAAGGGTGTCTCAGTCAGCAGCCTCTGGGCTGAGGCTCTTCCATGACATTCAGGCACATTTTCAGTATTGATTACATTTGGGTGGCATTAAAAGGAAACCCTGGCCAGATTTTATTGGGATGAGCAGTATATTTGACTCCCTGAATATTATTTGAGATGTCCAATCAATCTAAGAGACTTCAAAAGGGCAGCGAGTACTTACACCCTGATCGATGCTCGCTCTAGTAAATATGATGGGCAGCACAATGTGTGTTTCTGTCATAAAATTCACTGCCGTGCTCTAAATGTAATTAATAATAAACAATATGTATTTTTGCTATATAAATAACAATACAATAACTCTGATTATGCATATATATTATGTATATTATTATAACAAATATACTAATACAACATAATATGATATATATGTAATATATATAATATTAATATATAATATAACAAGCAAATTAATAATAAGAATAATTTCTGCATTGTAAATATCAAGCTGCATCTGTTTATAGTAAAAACGAACATCCTCATATTACAATTCTTATTCAGTTTATAAAGATTGTGCCATTATTTCATTAATAGTGCAATAGTTCAAGTAATATTATTGCACTTTTCAGCAACTCTGGGTAATTTTTGGTAAGGTAAGGCCTGTGTTTTGGTGAAGTGGAAAGCACAATTTTTTTCGAGGGTGCCACAACAACCACGCTGTCTCCATGCCTCCTGTGTCAAAAAGGACATATTTATTCACCAAACCTGAAGCTAATAGAGTTCAGACAGACTGTTCCTGCATGATACTCTCTTGCTACACTAAGATTTTACCGTTTGGCCACAACTGCAGACATTTGAGGACAGAAAATAATTGATGAAAAGAGACAGAGAAACAGGTGAAGAGAAAAAAAAACAAGAAAAGCATTTAAGCGATGAATACTGATCGTCAAACTGACAACTGAAGGCACAAACTCAAACTGTGGCAAAGCATGTGATGTCTTCTGAATACTGTGAGATTATTTGATGTGCTACCTAATTTCCATTAAAGTTACCACCAGAATATCACCTGACATACAAACAAAAGCCTCTATGGATGAGACTAGTTTTTCCTAAGGAGGTTTACACATACATATTTAAAAACTGCATACCAAATGCAGTGTAAGAGTGCAAATGCTGAGTTTTTAAATAATATTACAGCTTTAACAGGGGCAAAGCTAAAATCTTAAGAAAAAACTATTTAAAACTAAAAATATCTAAATTATGTCATAATAACAATTAATTTCCCATGTTTTCACTGTGGTTTCTGGCTATGGACTCAAGTCAACATTTCAGTGACTTTCATGAAGATGTCTAGTCCAGTCACATGAACTTCGTTCCGTACACATATGCCCAACAGACACTCCCATCTGAAAAAAACTAAAAGATCCTATTCTGTACATGAAATGACAGATTTTTTCTGAAACTGAACACTGCTACTGAAAGACAGCCAGTCCTTTCAGTACCACTTAGTCAAAAAGGAATATTTGGCTCAAGCATGAATCTGAGATTGATTGTAATGTTACACTGCAGCAGAGGTCAGTTCACTTACCATATTGATGGGGCTTCTGTGCCACTGATCTCTAGAAAGTCATATCTGTCCTCCAGCTGGAAGTCTGTGAAGACCAGAGCGATGGTGTCTCCAGGCTCTGCCAGAATACTCCATGTGCAGTCGGCATTGTTTTCATATTCTGAAGGAAAGTGTGTACTTGATATTGTCCCTGTTGTTCCTCTTAATGTGCCACCACAAGCTCCTTCAGCTGGTCAAAATAGCAAAAAAGTTATAACAATGTCCACATTTTTTAGTTCTCACCCCTTTTGAATAATAAATTTCCAGTTTTCACAATAGCACAACAGTGCCGGGCAACATTTTAAACCGATGAAAATTTAGAAGTCAATAAAATAGAGCAGAAGTTGTCCAAAAGATTCATTAAATATTTTTAAACGAAATCAGCAGGTTAATCTGTAATATCGATGACTATTAACTTTTATGATTTTCTAAAGAACTTTTATAATGCCATGAAACATCCAAACATACACATAAAAAATTATATCTTTTCTAACATTCCAGGTTTACAATACTGTGCAAATCCTAAATTTAAACTTATTGGGCCATGTAATCCTGGGGCATCTTACCTCTACAAAAAGGTGCTGGGAAATCCCATGATGCACCACTTCCCGGGCTCACTATGCATGTGAGAACTGCGTGGCCTTCCAAAACATATCCCATCACACAACTGTAGCGAATCTTGTCGCCAACATTGTACCTGGACCCGTGAATTATTCCTCTGGGTATCAAGCCTGGATTTCCGCAGGTGTGACTAGGTAGCACTGCAACAGAAACCACAAAATCGGGTCAAAATTAAATTTCTGCATCATGCTGTGTCTCTTGCTCTTTGTTTGTTCTTTTCATTCTCACATGCAGACTGAAAAGCAAACTCTGGAGATCTCAGTCTCTCTGTGAGTCTTTATAAAGTGAGAACATCTGAAGCTGGATTTGTGCTCCACACGTGAGCTGTGCATTTTTTATAATCATGATGCCGTTTGAAGGTAAGCATTTCATGTTGACAACGCAACAACATGAATGCGTGTCTCACTCTGCTCATCTGTGTCAAATGTTCAAAGAGAATTCATGCAAAACATTTTAGGCTTTGTATTCATGATTTTATCTCGTTAGATGAGGCTTAAAAAGAGCTTGTCTCATGGTTTATCTGATTGAATCAGGTTTAAACATACACATCTTAATGTTTATAAAGTAAATGTTGTGGATATGAGGACATCCATTCCAGCAGTACTCCAGTCATTCCATTACGTCAAAAAAAAATTTCAATATATTTTTCAATATAAAATTTTCAAAATAGGAAAATATCTGCATTCAAGACAAAGTTTGCCCATTAAACCATGCAACACAAATTCAATGCTATTTGCTTGACTGTACAAGTTATACACAGTATTTACAGTACATGACACAGGGAGTTTTAATAATAATAAGAGTGTTAAAAATAATACATTTCTATTCAGAGAGCAGTAAGGTATGGACAGGAAATTCTGTAAACTGACACAAACCAAAATCAAAACGATTTTTATAGACAATTCACACAATAACATTGACAATCCAAGCACATTTCCTACCAATAAACAGGAATCAGGTGCTAGAGTGATTAATTAGAGTACAAAACACAAGCGCCCCACAGAAATAAAAAAATAAACACGTCGCTAACTTGTTTGTTAGTCGTTAACAAAGTTGCTGCAAACTTTTTATAGAAGTGGAATTGTGAAAAGTCTTGCATCCAGTAGCAATTATTTGAAAATATACTGAAAGGCACAATACTGTACTTTTTTTGAGCACGCTCATTTCATGCTGATAACTCCCAAGTGTGGTGAAATGGGTGTTGTTTAAGGCACTTTTGTCTGTCCAATTGGGGATCGGGGCGTGTAGATACGCGTTGGTTTAAATTGCCCAAAGCAGGTCAGTGTTGCATGTCTGCCGTTTCCCGGTGGTTGGTGGCAACAGAGGACGCAGTTATTAGCATGTGGCCAATTGGGTTTTATTTCAAGCTCCTATTTGCTGGTACGGTGAGTCTCAAACATACAGCTAAATTCCATATGCATAACTTTGGAGCTAATGGTAGTGGTTTTGTTGTAGCGGTGCGCAACGTTCTCGGCATTCGCACGGTCTGTGTGGGTTCGCATTTATCTGTGAGGTGAGTGGCAAGTGTGCGCTGGAATGCTATGTATAGCTTTGTTGTTAAGGTTATGCGTGCTCTTTGTTTTAGTGGTCTGGGGCTCAATATTTCAGCGTTTGTGAGCTGGTATGTGACAGACTGCTTCCCTTCAGGTATGTTTAGTGCGGTTTAATGCATTGTGGACTGTTTGGCAACTAAATTGTTTGCTGTGATAACTCTTCCTTCAGCACTCTGCGTGTTAACCATTATGTTAACGGATGTTGGAGTGGGGACGGCAACATTTACTAACACATGCAACAGGCTGAGGAGACATCCGGCTGTGTGTTTAATTGAGAGCGCTGTACTGGACTACGCTGCTGTTTTGTTCCAGGGTTATTTTTGTGTGCTGCTTATTGCTATTGTGTTTGTTTTGTTTTGCTTTTTGTTTCGTGGCTTGTCAGTCTATTTTGTATTGGTTTTGTTTTGTTTTGTTAGAAGTTATTTTGTGTTTGTTTGGTCTCATGTGAAGATTGGTTTATTTCAGTTTGCAATTTGGGGAATTATTTCTTTTTGTGTTTTCAGTTATTGAGGTCTAGTGTTTTATGTTTGTGATAATGTTATATTCCTTCTGTTGTGAATAAGAGTATGGCTGTGTGTGTGTCGGGTGTTTGTATGAAGTGTAATTCTTTTGTGTTTGTGTACAGGTGTGGCCTGGGGCCAGGGAGGCTGATTTTTCCTCTTTTCTTTCCTGGGTTGTAGTGCTTCTTCCACCGTGTGATGTGCAATCACCAACAGTAACTTCACGGGTATTTAATGCGTGTGTGTGATCACTGAGATTCACTATCTCCCTTCCCTGTGCTGATTAGCCGCAGCCTTGTATTGAGTAGATGTGTCATTTTGCATTTTAAGAGAAAGTGCTCTCTATTGGCTAAATAAAATTTATATTTTTATACCCATGTCTCTTGCTCAGTTACTGTACACGAACTTGTGGCCTTTGGGTAATTCCGAGGTTGGTTAATAGTTCCCTGGGTGGAATTCCCAGGGTGGCGTAGTCGCTGGATGAATTTATTGTTCTCCTACCACTTTGTCACACAAGATTTGTAAGTCATGGACTCTTTTCAAAGACCATTTTTTTACATACGTTGTGAACTTCCCAACAGAAGCAATGCCTGGAGGTGTAGATGTTTCATAACCCCTGTGGCACCATTTAAATCTTGAGGCTGACATTTAAGAACTTAATGTTGATTCTGTTGTGTTTGCTTATAAACCTGATTTAAGCAGTCTCCTAGGACTGCATCTTTTTTAAAGGTGTTTCTTAACTAGGTGGAATTGTTTTCACCTTCAAGAAGAGAGAACACAAAGATAAATCTAACAATAAGATTTCCCAAACATCACTGAAAGTAACCTTCAAAGTTTTCTTGGTCTCAGACAGCCGTCTTGATGTATAGATCAAACAATACTGACAGAAACTCTCAATACTGTCCAAAATCTCTAGCTCTCACCTAATTGGCTGGGGCTGTGTAAGTTCTGGGAGTCAGGGCATACAGTGCTAAGTAAATAGCATCAAAGCTTTAAAATATGTTTATATATTTTATATATATATAGAGAGAGAGAGAGATAGACAGATAGATAGATGGCACAAATTTCTGAACACTACCTTTGAAGACACTTTTGATCTGTTTAGGTATCATGTTGTTGGCTTGGTCACATGCTAACACCAAACTTTATTTAAATCAACAGTAGACTGTGTTTTATGTGAAAGACACTATTTGTATGATGTGCAGTCACTGCTTTAAATTCATCATCACAAATTCAAATGTGTTTTAAATTCATCATCTAATGAGGTTTCATTTCAGTTAGAATGCTGTCTCTGTAGGAAGTAGTCAGCAAGAAAGCTTCAACTAGGTTTTGAAACACAGCCATCCTTTTTTTTATCATGTCTGTTTTTACCCAAATCTTGTTTTGGCAGCACAGTGACAAACCTCATGTAGGGTATCTTCTAGCTATCACAAATGAGCATTTCAAATTACAAAGTAAAACAGACTACACTGAGAAACTGGATTTGGAAGAATTTGGATTCATTTTGTCAGTTCTTGTATATGGTATCATTTAGATACATTGCTGTGTTTTTGTAATGTGATTGACACAAATAAACATATATTTACATTCACTCTTAAACAGGCGAGATATATCTTGTGGAACTTAATTCAAATCCTCTCAAAATGGTGTCCTAGGTTGACATGGTTTAGTTGGAGCAAGATGCATCAGCACCGTAGAGATTTTGAAATGGCCGTTTCCTGGCACAACTGTACATTCATATTCATGGTATTGCACTCAAAATGCGCTCAGTTCCAATGAAGAATTGGTGTCCCAGTAGACAGGATGGAGCAAAACAGCCTACGAAAATTTTGTCTGTGTCCTGCTCTATTTTAAGCATTTAGAACTTGCAATTGATTTAATCTGGAATAATTCTATGTGGAAATGCCTGTCTACAGAGATCTATTAGGACAGCTCTGTTCATTAATCATATTTTTAGATTGATGGTCTGCTGTGTGGGATTTAGAGGAAATTTGATAAATAATTAATTTATTATCTGATTAATGATAGCTGAAGGCCAATTCGATTAAATTAGAATAAAGTAAAAAAAAAGCATTGTTTTTAAGTTTTGATTTGTTGGGAATGATGTTTTTTGTGCCTGCATGAACTTTTAAATTATAAATGTGATTCTTTTTCAACCATGCTTTCACAGTAGATGTTTATTAATCTTGAACTTTTGAAAAATCATTATTTTGCTCTTGATTTATATGTACTTTTATACCTTTCTATATTCTATTATATACTTGATCTTTAATGTCACTCTAATATCTAATGTTAACTGATTAGCAGCTGTATGAATATAACTTTTTTAAGCCAATAAGAGCATTCCTCAACACCTCAGAGACTGTCTGTGTGTGTTTGGGGTTGTTTTAAAAGGCACCTCCAGCACTGATTATTGACTCATAAGATCAACACCTAATTGAGCCTTTCTCGCTTCCTGTGACATTGAGAGAGATCAATAGTGCAGTTAAAGACTGACACTCTGAGTCTAAAATGGGCACCTGATTTGTTTCCCATTTCCTTCCTAAAGAACAGATGCTGCCCATCACAGAGGTGAAGGCAAGAGAACACAAATCTTCCCAGCAGGAGAGGGACAGAACCAGACCAGATTCATACTCCGTGAAAGTACAAAGGTTTCAGATGACATTGCAGGCTGCTTTGATTGTTCTTAACATGTAATGGCCATTTTAAGGGTTTCTTAAGGGGGAAATGAATAAATGAAAGAGACATGCTTCATCTCAAGGGCTTGCTGCCCCTTGTCCATGCAGCTAATGCAGAAATGTTTAATATTTCAATTAAAAAAAAGGTAACATTTTAACCAGATACTAAAAAAAACATACAATAAATCAAGAGTTGAATCACACTTAAGTCGCCAAAAAGACTCCATAAACACAGACTTATAAACGAATAACTTGAAATAAGACTAGGACTGCTTGTTAAAGCAGGCTTGAACAAACGTTGAATTCCAACCAAACGTAAAGAAATGCCAATTACAATAACTAATTGACAACAGGTGAGACTCTTAGCCGTAACAAGAACAGGAAATCCAAATATGGTCATGGAATGAACCAAACAGACAGTCCAGACAGGGGTGTTACAGTATTCTCCCCTTCAAGAAGGTGCGACCTTGCGCCACAAAGATATCATGCCTGTTTCTATGCTATTAACCTGAGTAGCCAATCCACAATCAAATCTCACTGGTCCAAAATCTACAGTTTTGTACATGTTCTGACTGGCACGTTACACTGTCATGCTGAAAGTTAATAATTTAAAGAAACTCAATGCATGATAGTTGACAGAGTTAAAATAAAGTGAACAGAACTGTGCAGAATATCAACCCATCAAATGGTTCTTCCATAAACTAAAGGTTTGGTTGTGACCCACCACACCAGATGCATTCAGTCTTGATTATAATCAGAGTGTCATGTGCCTCACATGTTTGCTGCAGACGCAATGTTAGATTCTCTATTGTAATCAAAGTAGATTTGGATTCCCAATAAAAATGTTTTTGTAAAGATTAATGGCCTTTTTACTTTTGTGTGGGGAATTGACCGAGCAATAGTTTACTTGCCAGGCCACACCATGTCACCTCTATTGAGAATGATACTTCACCTGAGGCAACCTTAATGCAAAAATCAATATGGGCTATTCTTTCTGAATAAATGGTCAGTGTCTCTAAACTCTGTCAAACCTTGGGACCTTTATTGTACCCATCTATTGTATAAAGAGCAGTGCTAAGCACACTCAAAAGTAACATGGTCATTGCACAATTTAACAAACTGCCACACTGCCGCAACCATACGAACAAGCAGTTTTTATTCTGCAACATATCCCAGTATTAAAAGAGGTTTGGGCCTCTTTTCTACTTGCATTAATTGATCAAATCAACTGAGAATCTACAACCACCCACTCAGACAGAAAAAAAAGTTGTCAGACTGAGATAAACTGACATATCACAGTACTAGTGTGGAACAAACTAATTATAATTCCAAAAATTTGCACAAGAGTTTTTGTCCACTTAAACTTCACACACAGAAAACAACATGTGGGCATCCATCAGCATAAACACCCACTATAACAACCACCACCACTCCACAGCATCCAGTGATTATATTGTATTTCAAATAACCCATTAAAAATTACAAATAATGTAAAACCAATTCACGAAATGAGAGCATGCATGAATGTAATCGACAGTGAATACTTAATTTAATGCCAGCACCTAACATAATTTGCTGCATTGCTAATGTCAGTCGCTTTGATGTCTGACTAAACTGGACTCTGTTAGTACTTGTCACCATGTACCCCAACAGCCTAGAAGTTGTCTTGGCAACCTGTTCTCTATTAGAATATTATTTGAAAATTTGGTAACTACTGTTACCACTCTAACTGAACTCAGTTTTTTTTATCCAACCTTACTTTGAAAGGAATATACATGGTTTCATCAAACCATGTAAACATTATGTAATTTGCATGTACTGTGTTAACTTTGTGTTTACTGCAACATTAAAACTGATTTAAACATTGTTTTGACCAATGGGAAGTTTGGGGCAGGACATATCAGTCCAACCAATGACACATGAGGGGAGTGTTCAGAAAGCCGAATAAATTACAAACCAAAATTTTGATACTGTATACCTGTCAGAAAGGAGACAGGAGCCAAAATTCAGCAAACGTGCAATAAACTCCATAGGCTCTTATGGACTAAAATGAGAGAGTCCTTTTGTTACATGGCCTAAACAAATAGCCTGATTAGTGTTTTGCTTTATTGAGTCTCCATTAAAGCAGGACAGGGAGACCAATTTTCTTTTCATTACTGCAGCCACTGTTCTGATGCATGCTAGCTGTTGTTGACACACTAGTATACACACTCCTGTTGCCACTGAATTCTAGCCATGCATTCCTGTGGCATCTGTTATGACAGATTTAAAGGTAAGCGCAGGCCATTAAATGAAGATGCATGGCATTTGATTGGGCGACAAGTCAATTTCCCACATGAATGGCGACACGAGAGGCTGAACATTATCTTTGGTAACCTTAGTATGTGTTAAGGCCAGTGCATCATCTGCCTGGAGCAGGAAGCAATCTCAAGCTGAGTGTGATTGAAATGACCGTTAGATATGGGTGTTTCCACAGCAAACCGAGGACACAAAATAGTTTATACAGCCGTTATCTTGTGAGAATTAACTGATCTGATTAATTATTGTTTGAGATATATATAGTATATTTAAGATATCTTGAGGTATACAACAGAGCTGGGTGGTATAATAAATGTCATCATAGTGTAAGTATGTTAATATTATGATAGAGTACACAGTCACAGTTTAAGTATATTAACTGGAATATTTATTTTAAATTTTTCAAATTACATAACTATGTAGTATTGCAAATGCAAAAACAGTTTTTTATACATTATGGAACACTACAGTTAAAATTTAAAAACAGTAGAAACATTTAAAATGTATAAGAATTCTAACTAAATTTTGCATTCAAAGTTTATGTAAAATAGCTAAAATACACACACTTATGGCTTTTACCAGTTAGAGTTGTATTAATGCACTAAGCTACAATGTTGCCTGGCAACCTACAGTTACACCAGATGGATCTACACCAGACACAAGCGACATTAAGATGAATCAAAACTAAATTGCTGCCATTATAATCAACAAAGCCATCCACCCTGGAAGCCCCATCTGCAGAAGAGTTTGCAGAGTAGGCTAAAATTTACTGTGCAGTCTTGTTTTTTTAAAAAACTCAACCTACAGTGTTGATGTATAAATGTTATAATAAAATCTCTATTGTCAAAGACAACACTGTCTCAAAAAAGATGTTAACAAAACACAGCTCAGGATAAAACATTTCTTAAATAGCTTTGTACTTGTTTTTTTTATGTAAAGCAGCTTTTAATTAACAGTGTGAAATTCACAAACCTGCAGTAATATTTCAGCCCCATTTAAACAAAACAACTGTGTGTTGTGTATAAAACTGTGTATAGTTTAGGTCTGAAATCCTCACTTGACAGTGTCAAGGTTAGCAACTGCATGAGAATTTCTACTATGAATGTTGTTGGGGTATAACTAACTAAAAGTGACATTACTAACTTATCTACGTTTTTCACTAATATTATAATAGCTCAGAGGCAAATGTTATTTTTCAAGAACTTGCTCTTTTAAAGCTGAGGAGACCTCATTGAGTTGACAGTTTGTCTACGGTGCTTCTCCTAAATTCCCTCAGGAAAAACAAACATAAATTGTTGACATACAGTATAGCGGTACAAAATGGCTCCTCACACAGCTCAGATAATCATTATGAAAGAATCTAGCTTGAAAGAATTTGAGATTGTAAGAATTTCCCTAACATTTCTGTTAAGTAAAGAAAATGTTAAAAATGTTACTTTGTATGTTTTACTTAGAATGTTCAGAATATCTAGATTTTTAAACATGTTTGATTTCTGTATTCTTTCTATCATGAGAAATGAGTGTAAAGTCTCAATTTGTTCTTCATCTAATCCACTGCTATTTTACAAAAACTACTAATTATTTTAAATTGATCTCAGCTGTAATTTCCCTTTTGGGACGTCAGCTGTTTAAAAACAGCTTAACTTTTGCCATCATGTAGCAGTGTAACATGACAAAACTCTACATTACTATATTTTATGAACTAATTGTAGCACATTCTGTGCATACCACAGCTTATCTGTCCACATATTTAACTAGAAGATAGCAGAAAGTATTTTAACATTGACAAATTTGCCAGTAAAGATGCCAGACCATTTTGTATGGATACTACAAAATGTGGGCTTATTTGATCAGTAATGTGTACTTACAAGCTGCAGCATTATTTATAATGACATTAAGACAAGAAGAGAACACACCATATACCAAATTCTTTAATCACAATATAAAGCATATGCCATTTACACTCAGTCATAAGGCTGTGTTGTGATTATGCCATCATAATATTTACATGTAATGTCACTTTTGCCCCAGTCATTTCATTTGCACAGGCAAGTATGACAGTAATCACAGATGTAGGATGTTTAGCAGGAAATGTAATTAGCTTGTCCGTAGTGTTTGGCCCAACATTTTGAATGTGATGGCATAAAGTCAACCAGCCCCCCAGGAGATTAGTTTGGAATGGTTTGGAAACCGCACTATATTAATCTGCTATGATAAGACACTTTCAATGCCTTTATTAAGAACATTTACTACACAATTAATGCAACATTATGCATTATTGCAACATTTGATTTTATTAGCCTAAATTTAAGTTCACACAAAGATGGTCTGTGTAAAATGCTTTATTATTATTATTACAATTAATATATAAGATAGAATTTGTTAGATACAAATTTCTAAATTGTGGATTGAATGAGTCATGCTCAAAGCAGTTATAAGCAACTCCCAGCATGGCAAACTACCAAAAGTCTACAAGAAAATAATATTGTGTGGACATATACAAAATAATAATTCTATTAACTCATTTATTCAACCAAAACATTAATTGATGTATTTCAATTTTAGCTTGATTTACTGTCCTTGTCTCTTGTTACTGTAATTCTTATTTTTTTATTTTAATTTTACTTAAAATTATTATGAACCCAGGCCATGATATCATTCCTTAGTTTTGATGCTGCATCATGTACACTTGAAAGGCACAATTTTCACAACAGCTTCTCTTTCAAAATCACTGGCTTTCACAATCCCTATAAGACATGCATGGTCAAAACTCACTTTTTAGATGGTGTTTAACACAGAAATACATTGCAGTTTCCACAGGTACACAGTTGCAATGACACATGCCTTTCCATGCACCAGCGGACATGAAGAGAATTAGCTTGGACTTTTTACTGCAGCACTGCACAGGTGAACTGTCCCCTTACAATTAAATGACTCACTCTTCAGACCGGCAGGTTTTTCAGCTTAAACTATAATGTAAGGTCCTTAACTTCACATTGCATGCATTATGTGGACACAAAAGCTTATAAGACATTGCATATTATTTGATGTAGAGGTGCTCACTGGAAAACTTCAGCCACAGTCTGACATCATCTCACTTTTCAGTGAGAAATTACTAAAGATGTATACATGATCCTGTATACAGTATATCACATACATAAAGTATGTGATGTGGTAAGCATTATGTAGTGATAATTGTTTGATTGGTTGTTTGCATAGTTATCGCAACGTGACCTTCATTATGTTGCACTTAAGTGTTGTCATTTGGGAGATGAACTCAGAACATTTTGTATTTAAAATATTTTTTTGTGCTGATAAGGTAGTATTTAAAAAATCAGATAAATTATTTCAGCCTAATTTGTAACATTGGAAATAGAAGGTGAAGTTAATCACATTGCATTGTGCAATGAAGTATGCCATGCGGTATGCTCTGTTGTTCTGTTATAACAAAACTACATAAATTTGATTTGATCTTGACATTAAGTGCTACCTAGTACATATTATTCTGTTTAACACAGCATTCAATGCTGACAAATAATATTGGGTCAAATCCAGAGAACAACAAATCTGTCTTTGTTAAGGAACTTTATCCATGTTTTTAGAACTCCTATGAATGAATGGCCTCAGGCCCAAATCCTGGAAATTCAATAGGTAAAGTAAGATTAGAACTGAGAAACACTTAAAATCCTGCCAACGCACTGCAAAAACAGAAACGCGCCGCAAAGCCTCGCAACACAAATACAGAAACGCGCTGCAAATCCTTACAACAAAAACAAATACAGAAACGTGCTGCAAGTAAAAAAGCGCCGTAAGTACAGAAACGCGATGCAAGTTAAAAAAGTGCCGCAAATACAGGTCATTTTCAGAAAATTAGCATATTGTGATAAAGTTCAAGTTGAGAGACGCAAGACCCAACACTCGCCACTATCGAAGCATCCTGGGCCTCCATAACACCTCAGTAATCTCATGAAGCACGATTAGAATTAGCTTTCGATTAGAAGCTACATTTTAAAATTACATCAACAACATAAACACAGACCCACTAAAAAGACCTAACTGTTAAAAGTGGTAAACATTAGTGCCAGTTCTAGTTGTTTTTTGCTTTTTACTACCTATTTGTTTTGTGAATAAATCTAAATTTTTAGACTTTATCAAACTGTTTCTGTTATTTTTTGGAACTGCTGATATGTTTTTATGTTTAGAATTATATTAGTGGATTCCTGTATTCCAGATGACACTGTTCCTTTTTTCCCTCTGTGTCAGATGAACTCACAGAGGCAGGCCTAACCCATAAATATTTCCCAGAGGGCCACATCTATGATGTGATCCTTGATTTTATTAAAAGAAAGCATACAATTTTCCTAAGTCTAAGCACCTTAAAGGACCACGGCCTTAACAATGAGGACAGACAATACTCACAATAACCATTGACACTGTGAATGCAGCTATTGCACATGAACTCACAGGCTCTGGTCAGCTTTAAGGCTACAGAGCTCTGGCAGACATCACAACAGAAGTATTTCCTGACAATTGATGTAATGATGTAAAGGGATGATGTAATGCAAGCAATTCGCAGACTGGATACTTCTGGAGTTTGCATACATTTTGATCTAAAAAAGACAAGGTGACTAAGTTAGCATGTTGTATTTCAATGTCCTTTCTTTCATTACTTAAAGGGTCTAAAAGTAAACAAAAATCACTGTCAATCTGCAATATATTTTGACTTTTTCTAGATTTTCCTAGATAAGTTGTCTAAACTATTGTCAGCAGACCAAGAATTCATAAAACCAGGATGTTAAAATAAGCAAAGAATTTACCTTTTAGTTCACAGACAAGACCACTGACCAGCCACGGAACAACATGCTGGTCCGACTAGTGTTTGTCACTTTTTAAGGGTCCCCCTTGAAACATTTCCGTTGTGTTGTGAGGATTTGCAGCGCGTTTCTGTACTTGCGGCGCTTTTTAAACTTGCAGCGCGTTTCTTTATTTGTTTGTGTTGTAAGGATTTGCAGCGCGTTTCTTTATTTGTTTGTGTTGTAAGGATTTGCAGCGTGTTTCTGTATTTGTTTGTGTTGTAAGGATTTGCGGCGCGTTTCTGTATTTGTGCTGTGAGAATTTGCAGCGCGTTTCTTTGTTTGTGTTGCGAGGCTTTGCGGCGCGTTTCTGTTTTTGCAGCGCGTTGGCCTCTCTCGGCCACCGTAGTCAAGGGGCTTTCAATGACAAATGATAAGGTTTATACAACACAGGGGCCAGACAAGTTCTACAGCCCTGAAGCATGTCCCAGAATTACTCAATGATTATCACTGATTTAAAGCATGCCTCACAAATCCCAGTCCTTGATTACTTTTTTTTTATGTTTCCCCACTATTTTTATATTTAGTCTTCAGACAATTGACAAGTTCAGCACTTAATTCACTTAATTCAGCACCTGACACAATATTTCAGATTCAATTAGTTGTTAGTGTGACAGCAGTAGCCATTATAATTAATGGAACGCTGTGTACTGGAAGCTTCCATGATGTCACATATCACACTTCCATGTGATATCACAGACGCTTGTATCGTTGCGTATATCATATCTGAATTTATTCATATTATCCACCATGTCTTTAACTTTTGACCATCATGATGTTTCTGGGTTAATTTGTAATAATTTTCTTTGTTCATAATAGTGTCTACACAGTCAATTGTAAAACACAGCATTTGTAAAACATTTCTGTGTAATTTTTTACACATTGATGCATGTAAACTTGACACTGAAATGTACATATAATGTTACATATATTGTATGCAAATTGTAATAAGTTATGGTAAAATTTTGTAAAAGAGGTCCATTATGTGTGAAATGTGAATTTCACAGTTGTTTATTTCGCATTAGTAGTTTTCTTTTTTTTTTGGGGTTATATCTTTTATACATCTCACATCACTATCCTATCTCTTTTTTATAACATGCCGCAAGAAGGAAATGCCATTATTGATATTTAAACCCGAGTAGCTGCAAATAGATATTTATATCTCACATCAAACTAACCACCACATAATTTTTGCCGGTATGTCATTATAGTCAAGTTTTAATCACCATTCATCACTGATAGTTCCTTTAGCCTAAAGCACGAGAGGATCTGTTACTTACATCTGTCTGCATTATCAGTCAATTTATGCCACTCAGTACATTTATTTACATACAGCTAATAAAACCTACAGCCCAAGGGCACAAAGAAACTCATCAACAGTGTCTTAGCACATAGTTCTCCACGCCAATCAATGAATTGCCACAGACAGGAAGGTGTCCTAAATCCCTTAGTTACGCAGTTATCTGTTTGTGCTGATACCTACAGCGTTAATAAGCTCGTACAGCATGACACGATTAAAAGGTTTGCTGAGGAGGTGCATACAAATATCTGCCATTCAAAAAACACCATATATGGGTCAAATTTGCCATCCCTGTTTTTCCCATCATTTTTAACATTTTCTTCTTGATCGATTCTTTGAAGTATCAAATTTCTCTTTGAAGAATCTCTTTGAACATAGTAGAGTCTGCTTAAAAGTCTGTATCACAAAGACCTTGCTTTTTCATTACGACTTTACAATTATTATGAAACCAGACTATGAATTTGAATCAATTAGCATGTCTGGAAGTTATTAAGAGTTATTCCTAAGTAACCTTTGACAAACTGTACCCCTTTAAGTATAAAGCTGTACCTGACTGCTGACCACTTATGCAGCATTCTGACTAAAATAAAACTTTAAAAGTGAGACAGACTGACAGACACAGTATACTTTGAGAAAAAAGAGAACTGTTAATAATTCATTTGATTTGCGATGTACAGTTTATATTTATTTGCCTTGCAGTGGTCAAACACCACTGACTGTGCATATCGTAAGTCACTATAGAGTACATGTGGTCTGACATAAGGCTACAACTGTCTGTCTGTTTGACCTGCACTGGAGAAAGAAGCTGCAATAAAACTAAGCAGTAACAACCTGCAATCACAGAAGCACAATATTTTTATATCTAATATATTTAAAATCAGAGAATTGTCAATTTTACCCTTAAAAAATAAATAAAGAAATATATATATATACATAGATAGATTTTTAAGGGTAACATTGACAGTTTTAAGCAGCTGCCCCATGATTTAATCAAAGGTGACAGGGTTTTCTGGAAGTCATTAACAAAGTCTCAATAATGATGATGAATAATTCTCCTTCCTCTATGATTAACCTTCCTCTCTTTCCCTCCATGCATCCCTTGTGCATGGGGGATGTTTTAACTCATTTTTTCATCTGCAGGGTAAACATTGTGCTGTAGCTCAGCTGATAGACCTGCAATGCCAATCACAGGTTTGCACAGGAACACATAAATTAATCAAATCTGTAAAACCTTGAATGTACTGTATATTGCTGAGTGTCTGCCAAATGCATAAATGTAAAATATATCACTCTGTTTACACTCTATCTTTATTATTTTCCTTTGCTTTGTTTGTATTTGTTGTTAATTACCATTGCTAAGCATTGACATAAACACCAAGAAAATTTCCTTGTACAACAATGCACTGTGGATACAAACTTCAAATGCGTTGCTTTATACAAACATATACATGCATTATTCAAGCTGATAAAGCATGCACTTTCACTTTCTCATAAACAAACACGCACATAGGCTCTTTGCAATTTTACAATGCAACAAATCCATTTTGCTACTGCATAATGCATCACATGGAGAAAAACAGGCTGCACGCATTTCTGCGATGTCTCCGCCGCATTATAGGACTAAAGTCTTCTGTCTCGAGGGATTACTTTCATCTCGATGACATCTTGCAATACATTGCATTTCATCGCATGACTCAAAGCAGTGGTTAAAGAGTTGTAGGGGTGTCATCAGTTACTGTCATGGCGGCTGTCACACTTCAGTAAACTGCCTCAGAGGCACACCAGGTAAAGAGCAGGGTCTGAGGTGGTGTAGGTAGAGTCAGTTCCCACCTCAGTCAGAAGTCCATTACTGTGGGCAAGCTCAGTGGGAAGTCAATGATCACTTTATCCTGAAGGGACTCAATCCAATCAAGGGGCAGCAGTATATTACTCAATGTTATCAAACAAAAGACCATGTGCACAAGCTGAATGCAGTGTGCCATTTCATGTGTGCAGGCAAAAACATTAGTGAAGGAAGTGGAAATACAGGCAGAGGTGTAATGGAGAAACTTTTGATGGAATACGTGGCATATTGCACTCTACGAGGTGGGAAAAGTGTTTTTTGAGTTTGGGGCTTTGGGGGTATGGTGGTGAATCTTAATATCCAGGCCATGAAGAACATGAAGGTAAATGTACACCTGTGGCCGTATATTCTTTATTAATTCGTATAGTTGCCACAATGCATGTCAACTGTAGACAGCCTAAAGACATTTACTGAGAAAAATTGGAACAGAAAAATAGGCATTTTGATTAACAATCTGCTTTTAATTGTTTAAGTAGACCCTTTAATAAAATGCTGAAAAGGTATTGTTAAAATATTATCTGTGCATGCAGTGTATTTTCATGCTTAGAGCATTACATTGTCAGGCTGTACTGGAATTTATCGAGTGGAGTCTACTGTGTGCTTCTCATGAGGGGTTTTCTAGGCAGAGCAATCTAAATCAGTCACTAAAAAAGCTTTAATTTTAGTTGCTGCTTATAAAAATAGTTCTCTATGTAGGCAACAGAGCAGAAGGATTTAGAATTGTTTAGTTCAATGTACACCACTGATACTGGACCTTAATCCAACAGAGCACTTCTGGGAGTCATGCAACCAACAAAACTGCAATAACTGTAAGATGCTGTCTTGTTGACATGTCCCTGACCCTCTAAGGAATATTTCCAGCACCTTGTTGAATCCATGCCATGAAGAACACCAAAGAGTCACCCAATACAGTGTTATGTAGGTGTAGCCAATAAAATGGTCAGTTCACATATACAGTAATGTCCTCTGAAGGGAACACTATGGATTGTTCATACCATTTTAGTGCAGTCATTGCTGTCTGCTGCAACCAGCCTTTCACAGGTGGCTGGCAAACTGTGGAGCCTATATTAATTGTTTGGGGTACACCAAACTAACTTATGGTTCACACAATTACTAGATGCTATTCCTTCAGCTTGCACCAGGTCTATCGACAAGGCAATTCATGCATAACAGCGTGAATGAGCAAAAATGGGCATTTATTTTAGAACCCAAAAAGAAACTCCATCCCTCATCAACACTGCATACAAGGCCTCAGAAAACCAGAGGCAAATTCACAAGTGTCTTTAAGAGATATTTACGATTGTGCCAATGCTCCATGAATAGAAAGTCTTTTTGGGGTGGATTGGAGCTGAGTGGGAAGTGAACCGGAGTGTAAATCTCTGGAGTGAACAATCCCACAGCCATTGGCAGCACAACAGATACCGTGTTTCATTCTGGCTAATGTCGCTGTTCAGTAATGTGGCCCAGGTGCTACAAATGACAGCACATGCTGAGATTTATACTCTGCATTCTATATCTCCTCATTGACCTGCTTTACCTCTTCTCCCAATGCACATTCCCCTGTGATCAACACGCGCTGAGGCAGGACAGAAGGACTGAGCCATTAGAGCTGCTCATTTATGAATCACAAGTGATATTGATTACATTATATTTTATAATCTCTATAATTATTCATTTTGATAAATGCAATTTACATTCTTTTAACATTCCTTTATAATTAAATGAAACTGTTAAAAACAGAAGTTTAGTGTGAGTTCCCGGACTGTCCAAGACAGCGTTTCTCAAAAAGGCACCTGGGGGCCTCAGCAAATTTACAATGTAGTTTCCAGATGATTTTAATGATGATTTCATTTAAATAAGATACAATAATATACATAATAACAGAACAATACAAAGGGTTATCTTAACATAAGTGGTTGATTGAGCACCTGTTTAAAAGCACCTATTACAATCAACCAAGTAGTCCAGATTACATTTATTTATTTGGCAGATGCTTTTATCCAAAGCGACAGAGAATTAAATTTTACATTAGTTTACATCAGTACTTGCATCCCCTGGGATCGAACCCACAACCTTTGTGCTGTTAACGCAATGCGCTACCAGTTAAGCTACAGGAAGGCTACATGTAATACATAATTACATACATAACATAAAGTTGACACTTGCAGTGTATCTTGGGAGTTACTCTGCATTACAGTGTGTGGAATGATGTTAAATTCAAAATACAACTTATATTTGTATGTTTTGGTGGTCAAGTTCAGTTTACACGTCAGGTACTTTTGTGCTGCCTCTAAAGATATTACAGTAGAACAGTGAGAAGGTGTGACCAGAAAAACTCAACAGGAATGATGCACAGTTGCCAGGTACTACAGGAGTTAGACTGAGCACTTGTCATGGATAACTGAAACAACAGTTTGGCAACTGCTGCAGACTGGGGCTGCTGGGGATATTATCTGTTTTGTGTTCTCTGAGGTTTTGTTTTTCTTGGTTGATCGCACACTAAAAGTACTCGACAAGGCAAAAATATCTCACAAATTTAACTGCCACAAAAAGGGCTGAAAAATGGATTAAACAAATGATTAAACAAACCAAGTAAAAGTCCATTACTCTACTTACAGATACTTTCCTGATTCAAACAGAAGAACTGAGCCTCAGTAACAATCCTAACAAATGAATTTGTTTATTGCATTATAATGTATTATAAGCTATGCTAATAATAATCTGGTATATCCAGTACATAACTGGTCAGGATTACAGAATTAAAATTGTACACTTTAAAAAAAGGTTGTTGAATGCACATGTATCTTTAGAAGGGTGATTTTCTATCCATGTTGGCTTCTTACACTTTGAAAATATATTTTTTTAAATATTTTGATTAAATGACTGTCAGACTGTCAAGTGTTGTACCAATGAAGTCAAAAGAACTACATAACTTTCCCTGCATCTTAGATACGAATGCGTGAACAATCTTTATTTTAAAAATGACAGCCAACTGGGTGTGGCTATGCCACTTAAATTCTGTAAACAAAAGTTATATAAATGTAATATTAACATTTATTTAACATGCCTATTTCTATACTTGGCACTAACAAATATCTTCACGTCTGGTAACATCTTTAGAGATTAGGTTCTTTATAGTCTGTATCTTTTGTTCTTTTATTTTATTGATTTTTATTCTTTGTATTTCATTTTTTTAGTCCTAAGTACATGTTGTTTTACAAATGTTTTCTTTATACTATTATACTATCTTTATACTTATACTATAGTATATAATACTATATTTATTTTATTCATTTTAAATATTCTTAGATTCCATGTAATTGTCTTTGCAAAGTCTATGGAGTTGAGTTTTTGTTTTACTGTTTTTACTGTTGAAATTTCAAAGAAAAAGAATATATTAGTTTTATATATTCTAGGCTAGCCTGGTTGGGGCTGAACTCAGAACACTTGGGTCAATGAAACACAGCTACTTTGTCATTTCCTCTGAAAGAAACAATGAGCCATAATCAGCCTGCTGAGACTGGCTGGCAACAGCAGAGGTGAGACGCTACTCTTTTGTACCCGACTGTGTGTGTGCGGCTTTCAGACAGATAAGATATTCGTGGACTGTAAAACAGTTCTAGCAAAGTTTAATTAGATTGTAATTAGACAGTCAATTAGGCTTTTGGAAAGACAGGAAAACAATACTTCCATAAATGGATTTGCTGAATGAACTGACCACAATGACATTGTGTGATGTGATGCACATTTCGAGCTGTTAAGCAAACTTCTTTGTTTAGAGGTAATTTATTAGGTCAGATGAACTCTCCTGAAATGCACCCAACTTCACCCAGAATTCAGCTGTCAGTTAAAAAAATAATTTTAACATAGACCAGAAACTCTCACATTTGTTATTATATGTTTGTCACCCTTACGTGATGACAAACATATGAACACATGATGACCAAAGTTGTGTTTGACAGCCTGAAATGCAAAAGGTGGCCTATCCTATTAAGTATGTAAATGTACCTCTCAAATCTTATACAATTACACCAAAAACATGGCTAAATAAAAATCTAGCCCTTTGTACCAAGCCTAACATAACTACCTTTAATTATTTTTTAGCTATTATTTAATTATACAAAGCCTTTAAAGAGCACCAGTATCTGATCTGAATCGTATCAATGTACAAGATGTGAAATTTTGGAGAGGTTATGGATAACAAGCTAACTTTGAAACCCTTCAGAGCACCTTGAAGTCCACTAAAATACATAATGATGAATGAGGATGTCTGCATGAGAAATATGCACAAAAGTATGGTCCTGCACCTTCCACATGACACATATACAGTGTTTATACAAATATATTTAGACCACGCAGTAATTGCTTTCAGGATCTGAAGTTGCTTCCAACCTGTGTAACAGAAAATGTTTTTGGGAAAACATCACTGTCCCTTTAATGTCAGGTTTAAATGTTGGGCAGAAATGTATTATCAAAATCCCAACCAAAAATTGTCTTGTATGCCTGAAATATTTGCCCACAGGGGTTGTAAAGATGGTGGTCAAGTTAACTTTCTTAAAGAGATTTTGTTTTTAAAGAATATCAGACTAGATTACACAATTAGATTAATTGATTAGAACTAAGTATATGAGAGCTATAATAAAAAAATAATAATAAAAGCTTCAGCCAGTTACAGCTTGATCAGGAGACAACCCAGTTGTTTCTCTCCCAGCAACTGTTTTCTTCAGATCAGAGCTGCAGCTCATATCTGATGTTGTCAGTGATGCTGCACTGTGTGTATCAGTTGTTGTAGCAGCCCAGCTATAACACAGACAAGCTTTGCTAAGGTGGCAGAGACCATCATGGCACAAACGAAAGCCTTACAGTTTGTGTCAACAGCAGGATGAGCTGCGCATGCTGTTTTTTAACAGCTATCATTAGTGCTTCTTCGTGGGTGAGGGTAGTAAATATGTTGGCCTGCAGGAGTCAGTGTTGACATGCTCAGAGTCAGACCCACTAATGTGGCTCTTTGGAGGAAGCCCTCTTATCTGCATGCTCACCATTAGCCAGCGTCTTGCTGATATGAGTAAGCGTGCTGACGCTGAAAACAGGCACATTGTGCTGCTCTTATGACCATGTTGTCAAGGTGCTTTAGAGTCTTTTCTCCCGTCTCTGACATCTGCATCAGACCTCTGTTTCTACACCGAATGTTTCTCCTGGCATGCACAGCCAAAGAACATGGATTTAAAAAGAAGATGAAAAGCATTGCATTATCGGGAAAACAGGAAGGAGCCTGCCTGTGCCTGATTTTAAGCCATTGCATTTGTCTTTCCTATTTAAACACAAATTGCCAACTGTGTTTATTTACAAACATAGTGACTGCAATTTTACAGTTTTGGCAAAGTTTATGACAATAAATTAGTAACTCATGCATGGCTGATTGAAAATTAAAAAAAAATTATTGTGTAATATGCATGCAAGGAGAATCATTCGCTGTTTTGTTTCCAGTAAATATAAAGTACTGTGCAAAAGTCTTAGATTTCAGCAATAGCATTTAAGCAAAAATCCAATGATGATTGATTATTATTACTTTACTGATTATTTGCAGTACAAAAAAAAGAAAATCTGAAAAAGGTACACAAAATGTATGTAGTGTGAGCTTCTACTGCACTACTGGAACCGACCGTTTTAAACCAAAGCTTAAAGAACATTTAATTTCTAATTCTAATCTAATGTTTTCTGGACAGTGTCCCCAAAAGAGTATAAGATGTGCCAAAGGAGTTCATACTAGTCTTCTGCCTAAAGAAGCCATTTGATGGCTTTTTTAATTACCTGTACATAATTCCTGCATTTTCTGTGTATACCCTAATTAAGAGACCAAAATAATGATGATCGAACGTTTGCTACAACAAAGCTAATGGTTGCCTAACTTTGCACAGAACCATCTATTAATTTATAAAAAAAAATAGATAAAGCCAATACCTGAGAAATATTGTTTATTTAAGTTTACTTTTAGGCTTAATACAAGAACTTGTCATAGGGAAAAGAAAAAATGAACCCTCACTTTACTGCTTAAAAATATATTAAATGGAGATTTCTTTTTCATCATTTAAGGAAAGGAAATGATTTTGTGAGGGTTACGTAATTTACAAAGTAAAATATACAGTTTGTACAGAAATACATAAACCACATATGGCAGCATGTGCGTTTGTGTGTGTTGAAGACAACACGTGTTGTGCAGGGCAGTGTGAATAGACTTCTCTCATACTTCTGATTGCTTTTGTGTAAAATAATAAATTAAGGACACATAAGTGTGTTAAGTACAAACCACGTTCATCAAAAAGGATTGAATTAAAGCACTATGCTAGGCGTATGTGTGGGGGGAGGGTAATACATTTGGTGTTAAAAGAAGGCCTGAGAAAAACAAATCTTATTAATTGATCTTATTTACTGATCAAATTTCTGTACACTGCAGCTTCTTCTGTAATGATGCCAAGCTCAACAAACATGTTTACATGTGGACAAAGCTTTTGAAGAACGCATCCCCTGTTGGATGTCTGCTGTTTATTCTGGCTTGAAAAAGTGGACAATGAATCAATCGTATAGGGGAAATCAGCAGTTTTTGACAAAAAAAACCCTAACATCATGATTTAGCCTGAACACATGGGAAAAGCTAATTATAGTATCTAAATATCGCTTCTAAATCTTTAAAACTATCTCTTCTAAATCTTTATTGTAAAAGTACGTTGTACGTTACAGTAATTTTACCATGTTTATGAATACCCTAAAATGGCTTAAAAACTAGTTTAGTTTTCATTTTTATATTTTTTTCATACTGAAAAAGGTTTATCCAAGACATTTTAAAGAGTTCAATCCATTTTTTTTAAATGGGATGATTTTCATATTAAGAAATGTATACATACATACTGTATATAATAACTTGCATATCCATGGTTTTAAAGTTTGTTTTAACCACTTTAGAGGTTATCTAAATGCCAGCATCCTCCTGAAAAAAAACATGGATAAAACCACAAAACTCTTGACTACATTTTTTAATTAAAATTTGATTTTGTGTGGTTTTAAAATGCTACTAAAACACTGCCAGTAAAAACACTAAAACGCTGTGTTCTTTGGCTTGTTGCTTTAATAAGAACAGAAGTTGCTAAAAATAGAACATATTTAATCACATCTGCTGTATTGGATTGCAGTCAGTTGTACAAGATTGTGTTCCCTGATGTCTTGCACAGAGCTCAGGATGTCATTGATTGATCAGTTCATCAGGACATCAAACTGTTCAAGATCATCAGCTCCAGCTGAGGAGCATCAAGCAAAGAGCTATGGAGCTTCAATCATGCATTTCTTCATAGTGAAATGTAGGGGACCTCACGCTTCACAAATTAGAGGGATGCCCATTCAGTGCTGCTCATAGTTGATGCCATTAAATGGACATTACACAAATTGCCTAAAAAAAAAAAGAAAAATTCACACAAAACTTGGGAGACATGGGAGTCTTTCACAAGTTACCATCAAAACAAAAATCTCCCTAAACTCTGCAACAATCTCTCTGGCATCACATTATAGAAGGATCTACCCAACGAATAAACTGGCAGAAAGGTAAGGTAACTACAGCTGGGTGGTGAAACGTTGTGATGAAAAATAAATCAAAACAAAAACAAAACGTATTTGTATGGAAATATGTGCTGTCCTACAACAAGCAAAGATCTGATTATTTTTCATGGATCTTGCACTTTTCGGGATCTGCACAAATCCCTTTTGACGTTTCTTTTTGCTTTTTTCCACTCACAATCCTCCCTCCATGGCCCAGAGATGGTGCAGTGTCATCTCATCTCTCAACTGCCTGGCCGCTTCTTTGGGACTCATTGATACTTTCAGGAAGTCCATCCTACTTTTTTATTGAGACGGGCATTTGTATGCGAATGAAGAGGCTTGGTAAGTGTGAAAGCAGTCATTCATGAGGAGGACACAGGCAGAAGGGGGCACTGCCCGCTTACCCCTTACAACTGCCTTACCAAGTGCAAAGCTGCTGCTGAAAACCTCTTTTGACCCGTAAAATTCTCTGACTTTAAGATTTTATTAATTTCCATGACTTTCCAAATGGATCATGGACATGACTCCATAAATTTTAAATTCCTTAGCTCTTAAGTTTTTTACGAGTGAGATCCTGCTTAGTTTTAAATGTAAATCAGTCTCTACCCAATGGGCTAATGTTTTATCAAATGCATTAATATTTGGTGAGTGAAGTACATTATAATAATTTCTGAACACACTACAGTAAGTCTTGATGTGTCCTTTTTTACATAAAAATTTTTGAAAGTTCCCCTGAGCTGAACCAAGATAATTTAGTTAATTCTAAGTTTCAGATGTGAGCTAAAGTATTCGTCTATGCCTTCACAGCTTTATCTGAAGTTTCCATGTGTGTGCTAATGACTCAATCTAATCTGAGACCTTCTGCCTATATTCTCCTTAAAGATCTTTTTAAAAGGTTAACTGTAAAGAATTATATCCTGTTCATTCAAACAGTCTATTAGCACAGTCAGGCGACCATATTACTGACAATCATTCTTAATTTCCTATGGACTTGTGTGAGCTATTATTACCTTACAAGAAAAAATTACTCTTTGGAAACTTTGCTTCTTGATTGTTGTTAACTATGCACCAAAACAGAAAAATGTAAACAAGGGATGGACATTTAAACAATCCATCCCTGCAGTATGTACATATCTACACACTTAACCACCTCATTCTGAAAAAGTGAAGATGTGTTTTCATTTGCCTGCTTATTTATGCCTCCACACATATTTCATATTAACATGTCCATTATTTTTTCACAACCTCTAGATTTTGATGATTATGGGCTGACCTCAGCTAAGCTCTCCCACTCATCATCGAGACAAGCTAAAGCTGTCACTTTAAGATAATGCACAATGCTCCCTCACAAAGGTTTTTCTCCAGCAAGCTCCAAGCTGTTTATATCCTTTCATCAATACAGCGCAGCTCTTTAATATGTTCTCTGTCATGTATAAACCGAATGGAGCGCTATCAGTAAAGTGACAGGTCAAAGCCCTGCTCCAGTAAATCCACTATCTGTCTCCTTTAAATGGGCATGTCTGGAGAAGGCCTAGCACACAAACAAGCTCACAGCAAGCCTGAAGACAAGCCCTAAACAGTGAGCCCTGTAGGGGGCGCGCTGTCACTCTGCAGTACTTCTTGTCAACCTTTGTAACTCTCAGGTCCCTATTGTCAAAGTCAATATTTGCAAGACCTCCTAGACAGCTTAACCTTTTTTCTGCTCCTTTTCGATGTAATGACAACAAAAGTTTGTTTTGAAAGGTTTTCTTAACAAAAATAAGAGCAGGCAGAACAAAGTTAATCTAAAATAGTTAAAAAGTTAAGCAAATTATTAACTTTGTTTGACAAGGTTGTGCAGTGCATAAAATGCCTCAGATGAACAGCTTCTGAATAGTCACAAGTGGCACATATATTTTTAGTGACTGTTTTTATTGTAAATGTTAAATGATTCAAATATAAAGTAATTTATTTTCTTGTACTGAGTCCTCCAGGAAGTGTACTGAGGACCCCTAGTGGTCCTTGGACCCCTGGTTTAACATTTTATCATACAAGCACCATCCTTATGCCCTGAGATTAGCAGAATAATGGACAGATTGTGGAAATGCCATCGCTGGCCAGACTTCCCCATCCAATAAGCAATGGAGAGGCACAAAGTTTGGCATGTTAAGTGGAAAACATCTGTCTTTGACGCTTTAATCACTAAACAACCTGCAGCCAAATGACTCCCCACCATTCAGCTCAGAGATGCAAATACAGCATCTGCTTATGAACTGGACTCTCCATGGCATTATGGCAAGCTTATGGCATTAATACTAAAACAGCTTTTTGAAATATTGAAATATCACCATCAGCATGCACACAGCACATCATCACAGGGTTCAGACAGCACTTTACAGGAGAGGAAAGGAAATTAAGACAATTATTTACTGCTCATATGGTACTTCAATGGTGTGTGTTTGTGTGTGTGTGTGTGTGTGTATAAGCACACAAGTAAGAATATTCTTACATATCAAATCAGTCTTATGACCTTATATATCTTAGAAGATTAGGTGTTTAGGAAAGTGCTTCCTTAAATATAACAAATCAATAACAGAATCATTATCAGAATCAGAACAAGAATTATTCAGTTCTTTAAGATTTCTGTCCCTATTTTATAGAGTATCTTTGAAAAAACCAAGACGACACTTGTGGATAAGATTAGAAACCATTTCTAATGGCTTTATCAAATTGCTTTTGTCAGCTTCTGTTCATGATTTAGGATGACTTGCGATACCACAAAGTTTTTGTTGAAAAAATCAATCACTCCTCTGTACTTCTCCCTCTTTTACGAAAACCTTTTTAATTAATCACCTCAGCACATTCACAACATGGCAGTTTATTTCTATTCAGGAAAAATAATGCAAGCAAAGCCAACAATCTAAACAAACAAGTTTGACCAGAAAGAATTTGTCATGTTTTGACAAAAAGGCCCTTTGAAATGACGATAGTGTATGTAAAATGTATTTACTGTGATTTATATAAATTTGTTTTATAATACATCAAATATGTTCTTATAATGCATCATTAAGATAGAAAAAACAGATAGAAAGACAGAAAGAAATTTCAGATGTACAGAGAGGCATGTCCAACATCAGATTTTTGGAGGAAGTTACTGGAATCATATAAAGCAGTATCGTACAAGCAAGAAAACACAGCCCTTGTAAAAATAAAAATCCTTAAACCCTTGAAATTAAAGACTTGAATCCTTCTCATGCAGAATTTAAACTACTTCCATCTTGTCGGTATCACTGCACCATGATGGACTAGCAACCACAACTTGGGACAGAACTAACCATTGTATAATGTAGCTCAACTGGTAGAGCATTGCGTTAGCAGCTCTCAATGCACCAGTCTGCCCAGAAAATAAGCTGTGCTTACAGGGATCTTGCAGGAGGTTGTGCTAACCAAACATTTCTGCCACTTACAGAAACCACCAGAACTGTCATTTTGGTAAATAACTAACTAACTAAATAAATCACATTCTTAATTTAATTCTCATTTGGATGATATTTACATGGTATGCAGGCCTCTCACTTTTCTTTCTGCCAAATGGTATGTCAGGTAAACACCACGAGTGCTTTTATTAAAAAAATAATCATTGGATTAGTCAACATGCCAGACTGTGGCTCTGAAATAGCAGGCAGAACTGCATCTTCTACTTTGAGCCTAATAAACAGTCCAACAATTACTACTGTTACTGACAGAAAATCAGAACTTTGTGTGAATGTTTTTCTTATTTTGATTTCCAATCTATTATTGTAAACTATTTTAGATAGTAAAAAAGTGATCTGTGGGTGGTTATTGGTCTGAATAATATTAAATATTTAAGACTATACACTGCTTCAAGAGATCAGTAAGGGACTAAACCCATGCGGTGGACAGGAGCTACACAATAAACAACTTGATGAAATGCTCTGTAAACCTGCCAGGATTAGCTATTAACAATGAATGGCACAATGATCAAGCGATACTGTTACATACATTAGCCACAGGAAGTGCTCTATATATTGCTTTTCTTCAGGAGAACAGCATTAATGATGAGTTCAGGCTTTTATGCCAATTACATTGTGGATGACTCAGCATTGTCCCATCGTTGACTTTTAGTAGCTGGTTTGTTTCTCCTTAAGAGTGTTTTTTGAAAAAAAAATCAAGACGGGAATAGTCTATAAAGTCCACACAAAGGTTTGCAACTGATTCACTCTTTCTATATCCTTAGACATTGCATAATCTTAAATACAAAATTATACTAAATATTGGAAAATAGGTTTAAAAAGTACCTACAGTTTCAAAACCCTGCGTTCAATGTACATAATCTATAAATATTTCTGCACTATAAATGCTTTGCCACCAACCTGAGGGACAGAACAGAAATTATTTTAGGTGAAGACTCTGTTAGCTAGAAGTAAGCAGGCCTAATATGATTTCAAGTCCAAGATTTAATGGTCAAAGATTAAGTGTACGCTTAACTTGGTTTAAAACCCCCCGTAAGGAAACTGTTCTTACACTTGGCAAGCTTACATCTACTTGTAATTACCACTTTGCAAAGATAAGCCTAATAATATCACATTGCAGACAGACTGTCACTCATTTTAAAGATAGATGTGCACTGTTGCTAAGAGAATAGCTGTAGTTTGAGTTGCATATATCTAATCACGATTACATTTACATGCGTTATGATGTTTCTCATGTTTTTGTTTGTTTTTTGCACACCTGGCCTCTGTTTCTGCTTCAGTTCTCAGTGTTGCTGACATTTCCTGATGTGAGCAGTCTTATGACCAGAGGCCACTCTCTTTTGACCATCTGCTTTTCTGAAGATCTGAATTCATCTGTCATGTGACATGTTCCTTTTCTTATTTGATGCCAAGCACCCTGTGTCATCAGCAACTTCCCCCATCATCATATTTGATTGGGTAAGAAACTCCCATGTAAGAGAAATGTCTGTACTGTAGGAAGACCAATCAGCACATTGGTAGTGTTGAAATCATTTGCCCATGTACAGAGGCATAACCTAATACTGAGAGACATATGGAAAACTGAGTTGCAAGTTACACACACTGAGATGATGCCGGTGGATTGTTTTCTCACACTGCATTTTACATTAACCATATCTCAAATCAAGGTCATATGATTTACATATGTAAGAAAAAGTAAAGCTATAGGTCCCTAGTCCTGCCCAACAATTTCATACGGTATATGCCATCATCTTCAACTGAACCTTGCAAAGACTAAACTGCTTGTGAGCTGAAGAGCGCGTACGTCACTCCTCTCTTCGTTAGGTTGCAGTGGTGTCCTATAGCTGCTCGCATCTAATTCAAATCTCTCCTCTTGGCCTACAAAATCACCAATGGTTCAGCACCCCCATATCTTCACACACTAATTCAATCATATGTACCCTACACTCTGCTAACACACAACGACAACAAACAACAAGGGGAAAAAAAAAAATCACTCTCATGCCCTTTCTCCGGATATAGCAGATTCTGTTGCAGTCTTCAACAAACGGCTCAAAACACACCTCTTCCGTCAACATCTGACCAACTAGTACAGTGTTTCCTCTCTCTACTCTTCTTTCTTACCTTCCTCTATAAAAAAAAAATCTTTCTCTGTGGTATGCTAACCGAGACCAGTATTATTGCACTTTGTCTAGTTGTTTTTTGCTCTAATTGCTTCTATTGTTTTTCCCAACTTTGTAAGTCACTTTGGAAAAAAAGTGTCTGCTAAATGACTAAATGTAAATGCTGTTCTATAACATTTAATGGATGTAAAATGGGAAATAAATTTAATTTTTATACCAACTTCAATTAATCAATGGTTGAATTCAGTTGTTTTAATTTTTATTTTTACAATCAGGCATTATAATATTTGTAACTAAAGAAATAATAAATAAACTTATTGTGCAGCACAATAGGGTAAAAAAAGCAATAATATGAGATAGAACCATTTAAATGTAATAAATAGTTGTACTGACCGCAAGTATGCTCATTAGCATATTTCATGAATTTTTCCAATAGTAGTAATAACGAGGAAAATTAGAGGAAACTGGTATAAATTGTTGAAACAACCACAATGATTTTGATTAAACAGTTACGTAAAATCAATTTGTCAAAATGGTTTGATGAATGATTTACATACACTCATTTGTGTTGTTTCATTATTGATGCTACAATGGTCCTGTAGCTGCAGCACTAACAATAGCAAGCTCATGGGTTCAGTTCCCAGAGAACACACTAATAAAATCTACTGTGAGTCACTTCAGATAAAAGCATCTACTGAATGCATAAATGGAAATAATGCTCATACCTGTACAGAATATTACTTTACAATCTTCAACTTTGGCAATATTTTTGTTCCTGCATTTATGCTTTAGATCTGTATACCATCTCTGAAGATCAGCATTCATGTGAATGCCTCTTCTAGTTTAGTTCTTTCTGTACTTGACATCTCAAGTTTAAAATAAACTTAATTAAAAAGATTTATCTATGCAGGCTGTGAGCATGTACATGCACTTATATATACCGTATGTATACTGTATATATGTGTGTGTGTAATCAGTCTGTGTGTGTGAATGTACATCTATAATGTTCTAACGAGAAATTATAATGTACAAAACAGTACTGTACCATGCATTTCAACTTACAAATTCTAATTGTGTGGATAATTGCATGAAAACCATTTAAGTAATGCCAACATTACGTTTTATATAATAACTATTTCCAATTGACTGCATGTACTGTACTGTGCTGCAACTGATTTGTATTGTGCAATAAGCACATTGCTGTCTTAGTCCATGGATAAAATGTAATTGCAATTAATTTTAAGCAGTTTGGTAAATTTGTGAAACCAGGAAGCCGTCTAACTATCAGCAGTTTGTAGCATTGACAAACATGAAAACAAATATAATTTATTGATTTAGAAACAGAATTAAGCTTAACAACATGAATAATATGAATAATAATGTTTGGTGAACCATTTCTTTATATATCTGATCATTCTTTAATTACAGAGTGACCGTGACAATATGTTGAATGTACGCTATAAAGTGTAAGGACCACCCATTGGCCAAACGACGGAATCCAATGGCGTGGGTGAAGGTATCTCATGCGTTCTGTCTTAGTCAGTGTTTATATGATATTTTATATAATTCATTATAATTTGGTTTTAATTGACTCTTTTACTAATTCTAATCTGACTCCAATTTACATTTGATAAGTTGCTTCAAAACATCTGTTGACCATAATTTAGGGCTTGATTATTTAGAAGTTCATTAGAGACCCGTCGTCACACAGAGTCTTGCGTTTACTTTTAGACATGGCCGCCCCATGGTTGCTCTTGTTTTAATAATGGTGCTCTTAGTCACGATCATGCAACGTGCTAAGTCAGGTGATAGACAGAAATCAGGGGATCTTGGGTGATGTGCTCCCTGCTCCATACAAACCACAAGTCCCCAGTATGATCATATCCTGACACAATTTGCGGTAACGCCCGAACTCCTTCTAATCTACTGGAAATAACAATTTCTTAAGAACTTCAAATAGACCAAGAAAATCAATTTATTATGCCAGGAAGGTCAAAAACATGAGTTACAAAATAATTCAAATTCCAATTTAAAGTAAATGGTCAACAGAAAATAAAAGTAAAGAAACAGAGTATAAATCGTACCTGGCAAATGAGACACATAATTCTGTGTGTCCTGGTTACAGAATCCTTTCTTGACACAGTCATTGTGTGGGAAGTTCTGGTTACAGAAGGCTTCCCTGAGACTTTTGCCTTGCCACCTTATATACACAGATGAGACAAAGAGCCATAAAACCCATGGACAGTATGGGGTAAAGGTGACCAGTTTCTTGTGGCCTGAAGGGCCCCTGCTGAGATGGTGAAAGGCACACCCATACCAAGAGAGTAGATCTTCCACTAAGTTTTAACTCTCTAATATAATACATCCTATTGTCCTAAAAATTAGACCCTTTTACTCATCACACCATGACCTTTAAAATGATACTAAACATGAATATAAAATCTTGATTATTTCACAAGTTACACATAACATTCTCAGTAGATGTTCTGTGATCAGTAGATGTTCTGTGATGTTCTCTTTGGTGTGCAAAGGGGGAAGAAAGGAGATTGGAAGGTGTCAGCTTGAGGTCACCCCCCCGGATATCAACACCTGATAAACTTTGTTGTTGTTTTATGATGCGTTCCCGCAGACAAACTGGTGCCAGCTGCCTTACAAAAGGACAGTATCCTACATAGTCATTTTAGAAATAAAGCACCGCTGTGTACACAAAGCAGTTCTCAGCTTTATAAATACAATCCTGGGTGGCAAACATCAGCAAACTGCTTTTTCAGCATGTACTGGATAAATGTAAAATTAAGAGCTCTCAGTATATAATTTGTACACTGTGTATTCAACTAGGTGCTGAGGATATGTACAAAAAGTGAGTTCAAAGCAACTCGAACAATGAAATATTCTGGAAAAAGGCTCCAGACTGTCAACCAGCCTGGTGGAGGAGCAAGTGGGCTTTGGGTGCCTCCCATGTTGAAAATCATTGTACAGTTTAGTGGTTCAAAAAAGGCAGCTTAGAAGACAATTTTTGTCAACATCTCCTTCAAAACAATTTCCCCATTGCACTGTAAATTTCGTTTAGTTCGACAGTGGAGGAAAAACTTTAACTAAACATGTCACCTCACCTTACTCACTGTTGAAAGCCAGAACCATCATTTTGTGTTGTAAGGTCATATCTCAGATTTGTGTCAGCTCAAGAGTCCTTGAAAAGGACTTTTTTTCCCAAGAGACCTAGAACTACAAAACTTTTAATCCTAATACCATTGTGCCTGTCAGTGACAAGTTAGTCACTAATGTTTTAACAGTTCAGGTCATTCTCGTGTCCATCTATTTTTGGAAAAGGAATGGCTCTAAATTTAGTTTGAAAACAAAAATTGTATATTTACATATTTGACCTTTTTTAAGTTGTCAATTGCACTACTGAACATAAAACATTATTCTAAACTTTTTTAGCAGCAGTATATGTAGCAGCAGTATAGGTAATGCATTCTTGGTATTAGAAAGGCAGGCAGTCATACATTCTAACTCTGAACAAAGTAAATAATGTCATATTTTTGTATTTATCTTTTGCTTTAAAATATAATAAACTATATAAGACAAAATATTATTGTCTATATATATATATACACAGGGAGTGCAGAATTATTAGGCAAGTTGTATTTTTGAGGATTAATTTTATTATTGAACAGCAACCATGTTCTCAATGAATCCAAAAACTCATTAATATCAAAGCTGAATATTTTTGGAAGTAGTTTTTAGTTTGTTCTTAGTTTTAGCTATTTTAGGAGGATATCTGTGTGTGCAGGTGACTATTACTGTGCATAATTATTAGGCAACTTAACAAAAAACAAATATATACCCATTTCAAT